>JAAVUI010000423.1:0-90813 GCA_014899075.1 Fusarium goolgardi
ATTTATAATTAATTTAGCCCTAATACTTAGAGAGCCCTACAGGATACAGATGCAGAACTCAGTCCACCCAATACCGATTCCTCTAGATAAGGTAGGTTAGGATCTGAGGCAAATCGTCCCTTTATCCGTAGTAACTGACAAAGACGGCCAAGATGGTGGACCAGGCAACCTTGGGACTTTCTTCGAATTCGGAGTTCTCGACATGGTGAATTATGGCTGAAGGTTGATCCTCCGATTGGTCCAGGGTTGGCTGCTTTGTATAGCTGGCGGGCAGAGCAGGCATTTCTGGATGAGACGCCATGCTGATGGGTATGAGTCTCTTATCAGAATGAATATGGAGGAAAGAGGTCGTGAAGCCCAGATATACTGCAAATGATGAGTCTGGGAAGAGGTAGCAACTTAGAGCAAGACGCCCCGTCCACGATATTATATACTTAGAGGTCCCGCTATCAACCGCTACCCCGGGAAATTGAAATGCGGAGAGTCTTGAGACTAGTCTCCAGATCGGGTCATTCTTTGCGCCGCTATCGAAGAGTCGAGACGCAGATCGCCACGCGAGGTGTCGGCATTAAAGGCCCACAAGGGTATGGCATGCCTTTTCAATAGCCAAGAATTAATAGAATCGACAGATGAGGCTTGATTGGAGTCGGCGTTGACGCCATCATTGGTTGAGACATTCGGGTTTTTGAATACCGATATGCATAGTCGAAACCGGAACAAGCCAGTTCATATGAAGCTTAATTGCTGCATACTTCTTCGGTTGTTTTTCGCGGTAGTTATGCGGCTGTCATTGTTATCCTATCATGGGTAGTAAGTGGGCACACCACTTACAAAGAGGTAATCTTGTGCCAGATTGGAACTCCCGACAGACCAGTAAACCTCTAGGTTATTGCTACTGGCGAATCTAATATTTGACAATCTCTTGCTGTGAAATCAGGCTCCTCGTTGCCAAGGAACATGGTTTTGAAGACAGCCAATCGTTCTGCCAGTTCGTTGTTGCCGCTCGAGGTCAGGACGGCGTCTGTGCTGGTAATGGAGCTAAGTTCAGTTATTGAGGCCGAGTCGTAGACGATATCATGTGAGCCTGGGTCTGGATCCGATTCTGGCCCTAATGATAACTCCGATCCAGGGTATAGGTAATTCACCCTTATCAGAAATCCCAGTTGAGTATACAAGTGTCTGATGCACCGTGTGTTCATCTTCATCTCAATACGCTGATTCAAATCTCTGCAACGGCGGAAACGAGGTTGCCAGGATGTGTACCTTTATATTTCTGGCGTGACTGCGATGTCCCAACACCCGTAATTAATAGGGATGGAAAAGGACGGAATACCGATCGTGAACAAGACTGAACATCGCATTTTATGAAAGCGCTAGAGAATTTCAGCCCAAAGATTTGCTGAGATTTTTCCATTCTCGAAGTAGATCTTGGTATACAGAGGCTTGACAAATGTGTATACGTCTTTCTTGGTTCCTTGTTTCCAATGAGAATTTTACATTAAGAAACGCTTTTCAGCTTGCCACTCTCTAGCGCCGCACACAGAGGGTCGTAAAAAAATCCAAAGTAAAAAGGGCGGCCTAGTAAACACTCATAGTTAGAGGTGGTATAAAACAGTGATATCTTTCTTTCTCTTATGCAGATGCAGAGTTGTTTTTTCTGCAACCTCTGACAGCTTCAATCAGCAAGGCATGCGTGCAACTCTCGGTAATAGAATAGTCCATAATTGCTGTGCCATATAAGTTTATGCAATGAGTTTCAGACTTACAGAAGTACTATCTCCAGAGTGTAGATGAGCAAAATGGTAAAAGTCATTAGAACCCAGTAATAATGAGTGGCATTTTAGTTTCTAATAAACTTGGAATTGCAAATTTGTGCCAATATCCGTGATACGGATATAATTCAAAGACCCTCCGTTCTGGATTCCTTGTGTCTTGATATCTCCTAGGCAAAACGGCCCTATGTTGAAGCGGAGTCCATAAGCACTAATCACGGTGTCAAGCCCATTTCAGATCCGAGCTTTCGTAACGGCCATCCCAGATCCGTAGTACGGAGTAATGGTGAGAGAAATCTTCATGAGCGAGGGAGAAAAGGATACCAACTCCACAAGCCCGCAGGGGTCATCGGGATGTATCCGTCAAACCGTCGGCTTAGAGCCGATCCTATGGTAAAAGCGTTACATGGTACGCCATGTCGACCGTTTGTAGGGCATAAAATTAGATCGGCTAAATCAAATATCCATTTCCTCGGTGCTATAAGCTTACCAAGACCCTTTGAATCATGCGCTCTGCTGCTTTTTCCCAAACTTCTTGTGCATCATGGATTTCAAGTCTATGTGGGAAACGGTCGACGTCAGGGCATCGCCTCTTTCAAAAGCGCAGCTACTCTTGTCGGAGTCTGGTCCTCTATCGCGTAATTGTCGCTCTGTACAATATCTCACCTTTCCATCCCCTGTATCACTTCCCTGGGCCTAAAATCGCCGCTGTCAGTTATCTCTACGAGGCTTACTATGACTGGTGGCGGGTAGGACGGTATGGAAAGGTTATTCGCGACATGCACGAGCGCTACGGTAAGTCAAACAATCTTCAACTAGGTCTAATCATTTCTGACATACGCAGGACCAATTGTCAGGATCAATCCCGATGAACTTCACTGTTCAGACCCGTACTTCACCGACGAAATCTACGCGGGTCCTGGCCGTGTTCGCGACAAATGGCAGCATCAACTCAACACCGGAGGCGCTGGTCCGGTCTCAGTAACAGGTTTCTCAACAGTCAACCATGAAGTCCATCGAATGCGAAAGGGAGCTTTGTCCAAGTACTTTTCTCGCTCACAAATGCTCAAACTCGAGGGTGAAGTTCAAGACTTTGCACAGATGACAGTGGACAAGATGCTAAGATATGCTGGTGGCGAGCTTTTGGTGTCAAGGAAGCTTTTAACTGTTTTACGACAGACATTATCTCCCAGTATGCCTTTGGCGAGTCTATGGGCTTTATCGCTCAAGAAGGGTGGGAGCCGAACCTGGCTACCTGGGTCAAGTCGTTCTTCCAGAGCGCTTACATGATGAGACACAATGTCTTGGCGAGAAGGATGGCTCAGGTTCTTCCCTTTTTGTCCGATTACCTTGGAGAGGATATCAAGGCTGTTATGCGACAAATGAACGTGGTTAGTCCAGGATACATCAAGGCCGCGTTGAAGAACCCCGATGGTAGACGAGTGTTTGCTCAAGTTGTTGAGTCAAAGACGCTGCCAGAGTCAGAAAAGTCCCTGTACAGATTATCTGGTGAAGGATTTAACTTTTTGCTCGCTGATACAGAAACTACTGCTGCAAGTCAAACTTTCCCTCCGTTTTTATGATGTTTTGCTAATGTATCCAGGCCACTCTGACTGTCATCACATACTCCCTCCTCGACAAGCCTGAGATTTACAAGCGCCTCATGGCTGATCTAGATTGCATCCATCCGGAGAACCTCAAGTGGACAGACCTCGAACAACGTCCCTACCTTTGGGCTGTCATCCACGAAGCTCTGCGCGTCATGCCCGGTGTATCCCATCGATCTGCCCGAATCGCCCGCGAAGAAGACGACCTTGTCTACCAGAGCAAATACGGTAACACCAATTGGGTCATTTCCAGAGGTACACCCATTGGAATGACATCCATGATTAACCACTGGAATGAGAAGCTTTTTCCCGAACCTGACGAATTTCTGCCAGAGCGGTGGTTGGATAGTGGAAAGCCAAATCACAAGTTGCAGAAGTTCCTGATTTCATTCGGAAAGGGAAGTCGTGCATGTATTGGCGAGAAGTAAGTTATCTCTGATGTTTCGAGATTGAGTCTGTCTTTGCTAACAATTAACAAGTCTCGCTTATTGTGAGGTATACATCATGGCGGCACTCACGGCATTCCGGGTCATTCCCCGAGCTCGTCTTCATGAAACAACTATTGAATATCTCACTTATGATCATGACTTGATAGTGCTTCAAACCAAGAAGGGATCCATTTTCTGTCCATATCGCCATTTCATAGAGAATAGAGTACCGGCCTATTTGTTAAGAATAATAATAAAACATCCCTGCTTTCTCATCAAATGTCACATTCAGAGTCACTATCCGAGCACTCCGAGGGTTCAGGCTCAACGTGCTCTTCCAGTCTATGATCACTCGGGTGCATCAGTTTGCGGCTTGGAAAACACTTGAAGCACAGAAAGAACCGCTCTGTACAATCGACACAGTTGTAAAGCGGCCTTGGCGTAAGCTTCGTCAGGGTAGCTCGTCAGCAACAATTCTTAGGACTTGAAGTTCGTTACTTACAGCTCCGCAATTGCTGCAACTGTTAAAATTGTGGTGTCCTCCAGGCGACGTTTTGTGGACTTCTGGATCCCAAATCTGTTTGGTTCCGTCTTCGAGTATCCTTTCTCTCTGGTCTTTTGGGGGTGCCAGAAACCCCAGTGATTTCAGCTGATCAGCTGTAAAGTTGGCTAGCTTAAGAGCAGACCACTTACCATCGTAGCTCACCGGCCAGACATCCGCTCCATAATCTCGCACGAGAACTTGGATCTTAAGAGCTTCTGACCGGCTATTCTTGCAAGCCCACATGAGTGGTGTCCACCCGTCTCCATCTCGAACATTGATGTCATATCCTTCAGGAAGAAAGTCGATAAAGATACTAACAAAATCCCAACAACAGTGGTTTGCGGCGAAGTGTAGAGGTGTCCGGCCATAATTATCCGGTGATAGTAGATCAGCTCCAGCTTTGATGAGAGATCCAAGACATCTGTTAGATGCTGAAGGTACTGCATAGTGCACTGCTCGCATGCCCTGGTCGTCGGAAACATTGGCGTCCGCTCCATGTTGGATGAGAAAATGGACCAATTGCCTGTCTGCGATTTCTGCGGCGATGATGATAGGATACGTGCCAGATTGGCATCTCATATTGACATCGACTCCCACATCCTCGACAAGATATCGACATATCGCATGGCGGTATTTAGGAAGGCTGAGTGTGCGAATAACCATACATAATAATGACTCTTTGTCCGGATCAGGGCCAGGTACGTTGGCATCTGCTCCCGCCTCAATGACGAGTTTTAGCAATGGAAATATTTGATGTATTCCTTCATAGGATAATGTGACTGCGAGATGCGGAAGACTACCAAATGCTGGGCCGTAAACGTCTGCTCGAGCGCCTCCTTCAATCAGGCCCTTGGCTTCTTCGACTTTTCCTTGTTTCACAGCTGCTGCCAAGGGTGTCAAGCCTGAAGTATCACGACGCCTGTGATGGTTAATGACCAATTTCACAAGCAAATATGGGCCGTTTTACGTACTCTTCGGGTTCAGGATGACCTGACCACCATTGGAAATTGTTTGGGTGATGATCGAGTTTGAGATCTTTGTACGTCTCTAAGTTAGGCGGATCCTCGAATATGAGCTTCATTTCGAGCTGCATGATGTGGGCAGGTATCTCTGGCTTATGCATATACCCCCTCTCTACAGAGTTGGAGGTATCAGATTCTGACATACTGGCGTGATGTATGTTTGTGTCGCGCTTCCGTTGAGGGTCTTGTTGTATCAATGGCGAAACACTGAAGAATAGAACATGTATGTAGAGTTGTAAACTGTCTCTTCTTCACTCGGCCCTTTCCAATAGGTGGATATTACGTGAGATGGTGTAGTTGTCGGCCCGCTTTCGGCATATTTTTATTCCCGATCATGTCATGACGTATTAGCATTCTTTTTCATCCTCACTAGATTGATAGAATTTCTCGGACATCTGAATTAGCGAGTTTGCAACATTAAAAGCCATGTAATTTATTTATAGGGACAATCAGTCCTTGGGGCATTCTTCGAGAATGTAGACGAAGCAGCTAGAAAAAGATGTAGAGGTAAAAATCACCCAGAATACGTAGCTAAGACTAACTTCTTATGAGACGGATGAGGATGTGTCGCTCGACGGGCATACTAGCAGTTCAGGTAATACACTTCGTGTCCCACGAATTCTCCCTCCCTAAGCTTAGTACACACCAGGCAGGATTCTCCATCGAACCTTGTTCTTGTATTCCTCCCAATCCTTCCCATACTTCTCCGAGCAAGCATAATCGTCTCGTCTCTCACGATGAATGAGCAAGAATCCGAACCAAGCAGAATACAAATACGTAAACAGCATTCCCCAAGGTGCAGCATCACCACCGGGTGCAACCAACCGCCCATCAAGCATCTTTGCAACTTCTGCTCCAGCCACAGCGGTACCAGCAGGAAGAATCACATAGCCAGCGGCTTTAGTGGGCAGGCAGAAGGGGAGAGACTGAATCCAGTCACCCAAGTAGTTGATGTGACGAGCCATTCCCCACCAACCGCCAGTTAGGAGCTTTGTTCCGCGCTTGGTCTGGATATAAGTCATGCTGGCGAAGGCTGGGTTGTTGGGATCTTTACGGAAGAGAGCTTTCTGGTTGTTGGATGAGCGGAAGATGTAGAGACCGATGCAGAAGACAGTGCCAACTGCTGCAACGCCGATCGGGCCCAAGTGAACAGGATAGACGGAGAGGTAGCGGCATTGGGTCGAGTAGAGAAATGGAACCCAGACAATGTCACCCCATGTAAGCATGAAGCCCAGTCCATCCGACGTGATGTCCATCATGCTCAGTAGTCCGGCCTCGGAATATTGCCCTTCAAGAACGTAGTAGGCCTGGATCAATGCAATGACCATGATACTGTCCGAGACGTAGCCATAAGTTCTGTATTGCTTCGCAATAAACGAACAGTTGAGTAAGATCCACCCAGTAAGACCGGGTCTCATTTCCAGCCACGCCTTGATATCAATCTCGCCAAAGAAGGGGAGAGTAACGCGGGGGTTGAGCTCACGGCCGATAAAGTAGTCGTAAATGACCCTGCCGGTACGGCCTCCCACAGCGACTTCACGAAGTCCAGGGTTCCCGGGCTTAATGGAAAAGCTGCGGAGATAAGTCCAGATTGAGATGATGTAGGTAAGGACTGTGCTTGTTGTAAGGAGTTGGATGTAGTGGTCGGTAATCCATGTCCAGACAGGAAAGTCGGCGCCGTAGATAAAAGTTCCGATGGCGCAACCAGTCAGTTGGACAACGGTAGCAGAGAAAGCTGCACACATGTTAGTCTACACTCCAAGCCTAGGAAGAGCGTTTGCCTTACAGTTGAAGCGATATTCAAGAGGCTTCCCAGACTCGCGCAGTTTTGTACCAAGAACAATCTGGGCAGGTAGAATGCGATAAAGCACAAGGCTCAGGAAGTAATAAGCAAAAAGCCAACATGTGACTTCCCAGGACATGAATCCAGCGAGACCTTCTTGAGGCCAGGGAACCTGAGACTTGAATTTGGCCCAGCTCAAAGTCTTAGGATCAAGCAGAGCGGGGGCGGGACAGCCCGATACATCGTTGCAACCCAAGTACAGAACTTGCATGAGAATTGGAAGACCAAAGACGATAGCGGTGGCGCCGAGACTGAGTGAGTTTGTTAGTAGACGAAGTGAGGTGAGATGCAATAGATGGTGAGGACTCACGGGCCTCCGAACTCATAGCGAGGAGAGTCTGGAGCCTTCATGATGACGGTGAAGACTGGTTGGTATGCGTGTTCAATGGATGACTGTCGAGTAGAATGCTGAGTCAAATCTTTATTCAGTGCGAAGCCGTGTATTTAAGAATCTTTAATCTCGTCAGGACGAATATCGAATCATTCTCAGATCGACGGGATAGTTTGGTCCGGCCCACAGTTGAAAGACAGTTAGATGGAGCAAGAGATCTTGAAACTGTTTGTTTTCTTCGGATCTAACTGTCAATAAATGAACAAGCGAGTGACCCGTGGTGCCCCTTGCCCCTTTAGCGTTATTATACTAAGAGGATACGGTATGCGAAACAAGTCAACAATGCAATGATTGGATGTAAGACTCAAATGTGGGGGTCTCATTTCCTCTATATACGAATACGACAGACCCGAGGAATCCGTTGGGTGAGATCAACATAGGGCTGCTTATCAACATCAACATGAGGAGTGACATTGCATATACAATATTTAGATATATACGTACGTGCACTACATATGTCCAAGCTTGATACGATACATGCTCATTTCTTACCCATAATCTCATTGACCTCGTCCAAATGGGAAGAAAAGTTGTCTACTAAATTGTCCCACATCTTGGGCTCATGCTCATGCTTCTTGTCACTGTTCCATGCCCAATCAGTAATCGTAAATTGTCTGCAGCTCTCAAACATGAAAGCTACAGCACCCTTGGAGATTTGCATCTCGGGCGGGGGTTGCGCCGAAGCAGCTTTGAATTCCTTTGTCACTGTCAGTACTCCGTGTATCGTCATGATGGGAAGAATGCGGCACTCACCTCGTACGCGACACCGTGAGGAACCCAGCCACATTCAAACGAAATGCCTCCAGGCTGGAAGTCATCTGACCGTCCAGCATACTCTCCGTAAATAAGACCCATCAACTCTGAAGCTGCGTTGCGATGATAATACGGAGGACGGTAAGTATGAGACGCGACATCCCATCGGGGCGAAAAGATGAGAAAGTCCGCCAAAGGAGCATTCTCGTCTCTTCCACGAGCAGTGAGAACACAGAAGATGGAGGGATCAATGTGGTCCACAGAGATTGACCCGACGTTGACAAACTTGGTCAAGTCATACTTGTAAGGCACATAATTACCGTGCCAAGCAATCACATCGAATGGGCAGTGGTTCTGAGTACTCTTGAAGAACTTACCACCAAGCTTGTACACAATCTCCCAAGGGTCATCACGGGTGACGTTGTAACTTGCCTTGGGATACATAAAGTCCCTTGCATTGGCAAGGCCGTTTGATCCCAAGGGTCCAAGCTCAGGGAGTTCGTAGTGAGCGCCCCAGACTTCGAGGATATATCCTCTCGTCGGTCCCTCCACCTTGACTTTGAAGCGTTGGCCACGTTGTATGACGCAAACCTCACCGGGTTGGACGTAGAGATTACCAAATTCAGTCTGGATATCAAGAGCACCTTGTTGAGCGATGATCAAAAAGTCACCATCCGAGTTGACAAAGGCTCGCTTTTCCATGCTCTTTGTGGCGGAAAAGATGTGTGTCGCAAGACCTTCTCGAAGAGTTGGGTCGCCTGAGCCTGCGATTGTACGGAGACCGGAGACAAAGTCTGTTCCTTCATTGATATCGAAGGGAAGCTGGAAGGGTTAGAATGATAGGTAATAGAGAAGAACACGCCCTTCACTTACCCATGCCAGCTGTGTTGGGGAGATTCTAACTTGAGGGTTCAGAGGCAAGAAACAACTCTCTGTACCGTCGATATTGGGCATATCCGTCTAAAACCCGAAAGTTAGCATGCACAACATCAACTCAAAGTAGGACCTTGCAATGAACTTACAAAGCCCTGGTGAGCAACGGCAGGTCTTGAACGGTAAAGCCACGAATTTCTGTTGGCTTGCCTGGAAGCTCCAAAAGAGTCCGACATTTGTTCCGCATAGAGACCAAACCTCACAACTCGTGGGTTGTTCTGGCCTCGAGGGATTGTGCCGGGAATAGCTTCCGACTCATGATGGTTGTTGAAGCCAGAAAGATATTCGTATGGATCATTGTCTCGCGTGGCAAAGGACGGAATGGAGCCGTCCTTTTGGGTCTCTGCCCAGTGGAAGATGTTTTGATAATCAGTCTTTTGCGCCATTGTCATATAAGTCAGTGATCAAGACAGAGGAGCTGATAGGACAAGGAACAGGAAATAATCACCGAGGTTTGAGTGTCCTCATATACCGATACAAGACTTCTTGCCAAGTTTTCCCCGCTCGAAGGATGTTTCGTCGGCAATTGATGGGGCACTTTAGCGTTTGCGTATTAGTGGCTGGCGAGGGGAAGGGACCCACGATCGAAGATGATGTTTGGCGTGTTTTTTGCTGACCACTATATCAGTCAGATAATGTGTGGATACAAAGAACCAGAAACCAGCATGTTAACCGCGGCTATCATATTTGTGAAACATTAGTTATATCATACTAGGCGGGTCACTGCAACACGGGATATGCTATAAGTAACCCGTCTTATCGTGTCGTCATGATCGAGTCTAACCGTGGTTACTGCCTGTTTGTGTCACGCTGTGGTTTCTATCACACTCGTCAGAAGATGGATTATACCAGCCATGAGCACCTCCAATCAACCTAACAACATGCTAAGATTGGAAAGCAGCTTTTTTTTTATAAGACTAAGAATCCATCAGCATGAGACCTTCTTGTCGAGATTGCCGATGGTGCTACGTCGTGAGAGGGTGCAGTATGTTACATGATAAAGCGTCCATCCCAGGGTAAGAGTCAGAGAGTAAACACAAGCCCAAATTTCATGACGATGGACCCTCATATTCCGTGATAAACAGTACTAAATAACCACGACGTTCGGCCCTTCAGGCAACCAGGATTAGGAACACAGCGAAGTATAGGGTAACTGAAGCTTAAGACTGAAATCTAACAGTTTCTTTACTATAGATGCAGCGAAGAAGTCACAGAATATGCGGCGCAAAGAGGAACTTTGTCTACAACAGGCAGTATGGTGCGGGCAAAAGATGGGGAGGAGGATGAATGGGTGAATAATATCTCAACAGTGATAGCGACTTTCTGTATGGTTACATGTAAAACCATTGCTATAGATGCCCTCACAAACTGTTATGATTACATGAAGAGTCGTGGACACGTGCATGTTGCCTCTCCTCGATGTCACTTCACTACTAGAACAATCATTTGAGATTTTAGTTTGAAATAGTTTAGAACCAAAGATATCCTGCGTGATAACGATGAGATCTAAGAAACGAATGTAATCGAAGATCTCTCAGTGTTTCCGATTGGAGTAGTATACGGCCCGGTCATCTGGGTATCCGTTCAAGGGTCGAGGCCCAGTCCAGTTCAGTCCGATTCGGCTATTGCCACTGTTATAGCGCCAGTCTGTACAGGAACAGCATACCAGCCATCATTAGCCTCAAAATCTAGACCGCAACTATAATTTATCTTAGCTGTACTGGAACATATTACAAATAACAGTTAGTGGCGGTAGCCTGCCGGAAGCCGTAAAGCTTTCGGTATCCTGATGTCCCCGTGGCTTGCCGTAGATTCTTCAGTAACAGCGGCCCTGGCAAAGAGTGGCTTGTAGGTATCAATAATTCCTCAATCACTCAACAAGACACGGGACTATTATTTGAGAATTATTAAGTAAGTCTATTTTATCTTTGTCGTCCAAATACGTAATAAATAAGTGAAAGACATGAGAGTTGCTATGCTGACAGATTATAATAACCAGACAACAAATATACATGCAACATTAGCTATAATACATGCTGAAATACTGATCTTCGATGATCCTGCGCTGCTGACAGTGAGAGGAGCATCAGGTCCTTGTGAGTCATCGTCATTTCCAGTATTCTTGGAGTCTGAGTCAGTGACGGGAGGGCTGTTCTTTTGCGATGAAGGTGGCCCTGAGTTGGTAGCCGGTGATACGGATGTGCCTGCAGACGCTCCATTGACGCCAGTAGGAGATGCCGTATCAGCTGTATCATCTGGGTTATTGTTGTTGTTGTTGTTGTTGATGATGGGTTCTTCATCAACAGATGCAACGCCAGAGGTAGGAGAATCCGCTTGATTGTCGCCTGTGGGATCATTGGAGTGGCCAGGGACATTCAACGCTTGCTCTTGTGACCCTGTGGCGTCTTGTGAGGAGGAAGAGGAAGATGAAGACTCATGTTGGGGGATAGATCCCGCTGGTGTATCACCAGATTGAGAATCCTCGCCTGTTGTGCCTGATTGCAATCCTTTAGCCCTGGAGGTGCCGTCCAGGTTTCCACCGTTTTGACTATTAGCAGAGTCGTCGGCACTGGTGGATCCTGTATTTTCAGTTGCAGCATGATGGGAGCTTGTATCGCCGAGGCCCTCATTGCCGTTCTGATCCTGCGAACCGCCTTGATTGTTTGATACTTGGGGTTCAACCCCGGTATGATCTGATGAACCTGGAGTAGGGGAAATGTCTTCGGCGTCCATGCCGGTATCGCCGTTGTTGACGATTGTCGTTTCAACGGCCGGGGGTGAGTTGACATGATCAACCCAACCCTTTGTAGCCTGTGCTGAGTCCAGAGGCTGAACAAGATATCCAGAGGACGAATATGCTTCCAGAGATTCGGTAGGAAACGTCAAGGTAGCGACTTGAGTGCCCTGACCACCGCAATCACTGCACTTGACTACAGCGGCGGTGAAACCAGGCGGAGGAGCAGTCTCAATCGGCGGTGTCTGGCAGTCGATATTTGAGCAGATTTGTGTAATGGTATAAACCTTTGTAGTCAAGCCTTGTGGGCAAAACTCTCGATATGTCCGTGTGTCTTCGCTGTAGTAACCGTCTGGGCCACCTATGACAGTGACAAGGGGCAGAGCAGTGGTGGTAAGACAAGGCTGGTAGGCTACTAAAGCAAAGGAGGGAATTATAAGGTTCAGGCCACTGATCAGGGTATATGACCTCATATCGCCAATAGAAAGGAATGACAAGAAAAGAAACGTGTATGTACAAGTATGCAACAAGTATCATTGAAAATTCAACAAGGAGAGAGAGGGCATTTTATTGAATGGGCAAGGCACTGCGATGGGTGGAAAGTCATTGAATAATAATCATCTAATCTGATTAAAGCATACCAGGTCGGTATGGATTTTTGGCGGAAGTCCGCGCAAAGGTGTTGGCGCTCTAGAATGTGCCTGGAACAACCGGGCTTACCGACTATGATGGAGCATTTTCAGGGTAGCATATCATATGAGGGTCCACCCCTACTTGAGAGGTGTCTGGAATGCCTTTCGATCAGTGGCTGCTTGTTCAGTACCACGATTAGAAACCTGGATCTATCATTGAAGAAGGGATTTACGGCCTACATCAAACTTGGGAACGAAACGATAGCTACCCTGGAATGATCTTCAGACCTTGTAGGACCCTGTGTTGACGATCTATGAAGGATGACAAGATTGTGACTGAGACAATACGTGATCGTATCTGCATGCGGGAATGTCTAAGCCACGCACGTGTCAACTGCTAAGGGAAACTTGTCTGGCGAGATTTACACAGACGTAAAGTTTATCGCAGATGTTGATGTTGGCGGCGCCAGTTTTGGACGTCTTTGTCTTAGCGCAAGGAACAAAGCCTCTTCATTGTCAACTGTTATGCAGGGACAGCCGTGACCATGAGTCCAGAACACTTGTCAAGCCAACCTCCATTTAGCTGTGTAGACTGCTACCTGCATGACTGGGTATTATTTTAGTCCCTCTCCCAGGATTCTCATAACTTAGGCTTTTTGAACTATCTCAGAGTTGGTTAATTGCTCATAGCTAGCAACCTCGGCATCTTGTTGCGGAGAGAGCTCTGAGACATTGTAGACACTGGTATGTAAGTGGCCTGATCTACCAATTTTGACTGGTGAAGTGTAATAGCTGCAAGCATGTTTACAGGCCAAGATACAATGGTAGCTTCCAATTTTGGTCTAGAGCAATCTAATGCTATGCCTTAGAGCGGATAATCCCTTGGATCAGGAATGCCCAACCTAATTATCGTCCTTTTGCAGCGCAGTAATGCCCCGAAGCTCTATACGGGAACGACCTTAACGTCTGTATATACCAATGTCTCTTTTTGGGTAAATCTTCAAGTCCACGAAACTTCTTCTTCTTTCCTTTGACCCCATTTCGAGTTGCCGTTCGCTCATTCATTATTCACGGCCTCACAGCGACTACAACTAACCTCCCACGGCGGGACTTCAATTAGCCATGTGGCTCAATAACGTGGCCCACTACGTGGCATTCTTTTCTTTGTTTACTAACGTAGCAGCTAAGGCACCAGAATTCGAGTGTAGCACTGGAGAAAGAGTTATCCAACTCCAACCTATCAGGGTAGTAAATGGCACAAGGACTTCTGATGCTACAATCACACGGTTTGTGACGCAGATCAATTGATTTAGACTTTTCTGACTGTTGCAGAACGTTTTATGTCCCTCCCAATGCTTCATACATTACGACCGCCGTCTTTGGTGACGGACCACCGACTACGTACACGATCCCGCCGCAGGGCACACCTCCAGTTGGAACCGTCATCGTGAAAGAGCCTGTGACCACCATCACTTCATTTATTCCCTCATTAACGGCCGAGCGAACTCGAACTTTGATTCCGACCAACCCAAGCGATCCAACGACTGTCATTATCGAGCGACCAGAAGATAAAAATACCGACCACGGAGATATACATGATCCTCAAACAAGAATTGCGAATCCAGATATCACAACGGTCGATGACACGCAAGACGTCCAAGTTCCCGTCACAAGGACAGTACAGCAAGAAGATACAAAGACTCTCATTATTGATCATACTGACGAACAGGGTACTGTAACCGTTAGACGACAAGATTATACCACAATTACTCGCGTAAACAGCATTGGCGTTCCAACTACGCGAACACTTCAGCCTGACCGCCCGGGGGAGGTGAGCACAGTAGTTGTTGAGGTCCCCGAGTCTAAAATTCCATACACAACAATCGTCCGCACGGGCAGTGTCACGGAAACTGTTACTTCTACACAACCACCAAGCGATCCCGATGGAACTGGAACCGTCATCATTTTGATCCCCTCCGGTCCTGTCCAATACGTTACAATCACTCGCACCGGTACTGGAACAGCAACAGTCACGTCGACTCAACAGCCCGAGGGATCTGGGGGAGTCGGGATTGTCTTTGTTGACGTGCCTCCGACTGCTCGACCATCCAAGACCATCATACGGTATGGGACAGGCACAGTACCGATAACGTATACTCTGCAGCCAGATGGTCCCAGTGGAACCGTTACGGTTGTGCGTGAACTTCCTTCTACTAGTGAAGTGTATGCAACTATCTCTAGAATTGGTACTGTCACTGCGCCAGTTACAACCACTCTCTCTCCCGCCCATCCAGGCGAAACCGGTACAGTCGTGGTCGTTCTACCTCCGGTCAACACTCGTCTTCGTCATACTACACACTACGGCGACGTAACAGAACCGAGGACATCAACCTCATTCCCAAATGGGCCCGATGAGTCAGGGATAGTCATCGTCGAGCTTCCTAACCCTCTTACAACGGTGACTCGCGGAAGCGATATCCCAGCTCCCACGACAATCACACCGGATTCGATTGCTCCTGGCGAGACAGGAACAGTGGTTGTTGTGACTCCAATCAAATACATAACATCTACGAGGACTGCAACTGGAACAGGGTCAGAGACTAGAACCATCACGCAAAAGCCGTCTGATCCGCAAGGAACAGGGACGGTTATCGTTGAGCTTCCTCCAAATGCAACACCTTTCACAACAATCACTTATTTCTGGACTGGTTCCACTACTCGCACAATCACTCAACCACCTGCCAACCCTGGTCAGACAGGGACAGTTCGTGTGGAGATACCTAGAGAGTACACTACAGTCAGTACTTTCTGGACAGGTACAAGTACTCGAACCGTCACACAAGCTGCGTACATCCCCGGTGAGACTGGTACCATCCGTGTTGATATACCAGAAAATGGGGCGGAGTACACCACTATCACTGGGTACTGGACTGGCTCAACTATTCGTACATCAACTGAGGATCCTTCTCAACCTGGCCAAACCGGTACAGTCCGCGTCGACTATCCCGATACTCCACAGTACGTGACAGTATCCGGTTTCTGGACAGGTTCGACCACGCGCACAGCTACCGACTCCCCTGCTGGACCAGGCCAGACTGGTACCGTCCACGTTGACTTTCCTGCTGATGGTGCGAATTATGTTGCCACAAGCAAATTCTGGACCGGGTCCACCACCCGAACAGTTATTGTGCCTCCGAATGGGCCTGGAGACACGGGCACAATTCGCGTTGACTATCCCACCGGCGGCATCCGCTACGTCGTCGTCAGCGAGCAGTGGACTGGAACAACAGTGCGCACGGTTACCATTCCTCCTTCACGCCCAGGTGAAACGGGAACTGTTCATATTGAGACGCCAGCTATACGCCTTGCCACTGTTACTCAATTCGGGTCTGTATCAGACACTCAAACGTTTACGCGGACACATACTGGCTCTGATATGACTGATACAGTCGTCGTCGTAGTCCCTTTTATCACTTCATATCGTACTGTCACGAGTACAGGTTCAGATTCTACCACACGAACATATACGCAGAGCCCCTCCGGAACTGGCAGAATTGGGACTGTGGTTGTCGAAGTTCCCCCTAGTTTTGTCACGACTACTGTCACTGGCACGGGAAGCGCTACCAGGACTATCACTCAATCACCAGATCAACCGGGGGAAACTGGGACAGTTATTATTGAGCTGCCGCCTGGTGCTACACCGTACGTGACAACCACTGTGACTGGTACAGGAACTGCTACTACGACTCGAATCTCAACCCAGACCCCGACTCAACCGGGTCAAACTGGAACAGTGATCGTCGAGGTTCCTCCTAGTGCCACGCCGTATGAAACTCGCACTAGCACTGGTACTGAGTCTTTCACGACGACCATCACCTACACGCCCACGGCGCCAGGCCAGACTGGGACTGTTATTATTCAAATTCCCTCTTCAGCTGTTCCTTTTGTTACAACAACCTCTTACGGGTCAGTCTCAGCGGCTTACACAACTACTGTAAGCCCGACTCTCCCTGGTCAAACTGGTACAGTTATTGTGTTCAGACCTCAATCATGGATGACGACCACTCGATATGGAAGCGTCTCAGTGGCTTCTACCACAACTCAAACCGCTGGAAAACCCGGCGACACAGGCACCGTTATTGTTGATCTTCCTCAACCTTATACTACCGTTATTCGCTATGGCAGTGTCTCGGTCTCTTCAGCAACAACCCAGACCCCTCAAAATCCAGGCGAAACGGGCACCGTCATCATCAATCTACCACAGCCATTCGTGACAACAACCCGTTATGGCAGCATTTCATTTTCTTCCACAACGACACAAAGCCCTCGTAATCCTGGTGAGACTGCTACCGTCTTGGTCGATTTGCCTCAGCCTTATGTCACAACTACTCGTTACGGAAGTGTCTCGGCATCTACGCGAACTACCAATGGCCCACAGAAGCCCGGAGAGACTGGCACTGTTATTGTTGATATGCCTCAACCTGTCGTGACAGTAACTAGTTTCGGCGCGGTGACGGCAGCAACAACCAGAACTCTCACTGGGTTCAGCCCAGGAGCTACTGGGACTGTTGTTGTCGACCTGCCTCAGCCCTACACAACGATTATCAGGTATGGGAGTTTTACTGCTCCGGCTACTAGAACGCAGACTCCAGCGTTTCCAGGACAGACTGGTACAGTATTCATCGATCTTCCTCAGGCCTACACTACCGTAACAAGCTACGGTAGTGTGACTATCGCCACAACAAACATCCTCACACCAGCAAGCCCCGGACAGACTGGCACGATCCTGATTAATCTTCCCAATCCTTATACAACAGTCACTAGCTATGGAACTGGAACTGTTGCAAGGACCAGCATTTTCGAGCCGGCTACACCAGGCCAGACTGGTACTGTTATTATCAACCTTCCCCAACCATTTACAACCACTACGCGGTTCGGAAGCGTCTCCGTACCAAGAACGTCAACGCTCACACCAACTAGTCCAGGTCAGACTGGAACAGTCGTGGTTGACTTACCCCAGCCATTCACAACTACTACTAGATTTGGCAGCGTCTCTGTACCAACAACTTCAACATTGGCGCCAGCTAGTCCAGGCCAGACTGGAACAGTCCTAGTCGACTTGCCGCAGCCATTTGCCACATTCACCAGGTTCGGCAGTGGCACGGTTATGAGCACGACCACGATGATTCCCACCAGCCCGGGACAGACGGGTACTGTCTTCATTGATGCGCCGCAGCCTTATACCACTATCCTACGCTATGGAAGTGTTTCGATCAGCTCCATCACTACCCAGTCTCCAGCTGCGCCTGGTCAGACTGGCACGGTCTTTATCGACCTTCCCGACCCCTACGTCATTACCACACGATATGGAAGCGTGACTGTTAGTAGCGTTGCCACGAGAGCCCCTATAGCACCAGGGCAAACCGGTACAATCCTGGTTGACCTACCGAACCCATATATTACCACAACACGATATGGAAGTGTGACACTTAGTAGCATTACCACTAAAGCGCCCACATCGCCTGGCCAGACTGGTACTGTTCTGATTGACCTACCGAATCCATATATAACCTCAACACGATTTGGAAGCGTTTCCTTTAGTAGTATGACTACTCAGACACCCGTATCACCCGGTCAAACTGGCACTGTCATTGTTGATTTGCCTAACCCTTATATGACAACTACTCGATTCGGGAGTATCACAGTTGGCAGTGCTACTACAACCCAGGCTCCAGCTGCACCTGGGCAAACTGGCACCGTTATTGTTGATTTGCCTAACCCTTATATGACAACTACTCGATTTGGGAGTATCACAGTTGGTAGCGCCACTACAACCCAGGCTCCAGCTGCACCTGGACAGACAGGAACTGTTATCGTTGATCTTCCAAACCCATACATTACCACCACAAGATACGGCAGTGTCTCTGTCAGCAGGCTTACTACCCAGACTCCAGCTGCACCGGGCCAAACTGGTACTGTTCTCGTCGATCTACCGTTCTCATACTTGACTACTACAAGATATGGACTTATCACGGATGGAAGTAGCACTACGACTAAGCAGCCAACAACAGGTGGACAGACTGGAACTATCGTTGTTGACCTTCCTGATCCATACGTGACTTCGATCAGATATGGAGCCATCACTTCTGGCACTAGTACTACAACCCAAGCACCTTCTGGTCCAGGACAAACTGGCACAGTCATTATCGACCTCCCTTACCCGTACCGAACTACTACACGATATGGTCTTATCACAGAGGGTAGTAGCATGACGATCCAGACGCCGACTGCGGGAGGGCAAACTGGAACGATTCTAATTGACTTGCCTCAGCCTTACGTCACAACCACACGATATGGAGGTATCACTGGCAGCAGCAGCACAACAACTCAAGTGCCCAGTGCTCCAGGGCAGACGGGTACCATTGTCGTTGATCTTCCTGATGCCTACATCACGACAACCAGGTTCGGGAGTGTTGCAGGTAGTAGCACCACCGTCACTCTCACTCCGACAAGGCCTGGAGAGACTGGAACAGTTATTGTAGACCTTCCCCAACCTTTCATAACTGTAGCTCGATATGGACTGGTCACAGCCAGCACTGTCACCACTGAATCGCCCTCTGTACCAGGGCAGACAGGCACGGTTATCATTGATCTTCCGCAGCCTTTCACTACTACAACTAGATTCGGAGTTGTCTCAATTGCTCAGACAAGTACTCAGAGCTTCCAATCTGGCGAGACTGCGACAGTTCTCGTCGACCTACCTCAACATTTCACAACTATTACACAGTATGGAAGCGTTACGGTCAGCACCGTCACTACTCAATCACCGACTGTCCCTGGACAAACGGGCACGGTTATTGTTGATCTCCCTCAGCCATTCACTACCACAACTAGATTTGGTGTTGCTTCAGTTCCTCAGACGACTACTCAGAGCTACCAGCCTGGTGACACTGCAACAGTTCTCATAGATTTACCTCAGTCCCTGACTACTATCACGCGATATGGAAGTGTCACTCTCGCTCAAACAACTACGGAAACATTTAATCCTGGCGAGATTGGAACTGTCGTTGTCGATCTTCCCCAGCCTTTCACAACCATCACTCGATATGGAAGTTTGTCTGTCAGCACGATGGTCACGCAGTCCTTTAACCCTGGCGAGACTGGGACTGTCATCATAGACCTTCCTCAACAATTCACTACGACAACTCGTTACGGAAGTGTAACTGTCAGCGATATAACAACAGAGCCGTTCAATCCCGGTGAGACTGGTACTGTCATTATGGATCTTCCTCAGCCTTATACAACCATCACTCAATATGGAAGCGTGTCTGTCAGCGACATGACAACTCAGTCTTTCAATCCTGGCGAGACAGCTACTGTCATTTTGGATCTACCTCAGCCATTTACAACTGTGACTCGTTATGGTAGTGTCACGTCAAGCGAAATGGTGACCCAATCATTCGTGCCAGGCGAGACAGGAACGGTTATTGTTGACCTCCCTCAGCCATATACGACTATCACCCGCTTTGGTGTCGTCCAAGACAGTGATCCAAACGGTGTCACCCACACAGAAACGCCTGTCGCCCTTGGAGAAACAGGGACCGTCATTATTGATTTTCCCCAGCCTTACACTACTGTTACCCGTTATGGTCTGGTTGATGTTGACCATGAAACAACCACGACCGAGCCGCCGACTATTGCAGGGCAGACAGGTACTGTTATTGCCAACCTTGCCCAACGATACGTAACTACAACCCGTTACGGTTTAGTTGATCAGGCCCACGAAACGACACAAACACAAGGGCCTGCTGCTCCAGGGGATAACGGTACGGTTCTTGTCGATCTGGCCCAGCCATACACAACAGTCACAAGATACGGTTCGGTCGATGTTGATCACGAAACAACTATAACCGAGGCAGTAACTGTCCCGGGACAAACCGGTACCGTCATCGCTGATCTCGCTCAACGATACATAACTACAACCCGTTACGGTTTGGTTGATCAAGCCCATGAAACTACACAAACACAGGGGCCTACTGCTCCAGGCGATAATGGCACAGTTCTTGTTGACCTAGCCCAGCCTTATACAACAACTACTAGATACGGTTCAGTCGATATTGACCATGAAACCACTATAACCGAGTCTCTGGCCGGTCCAGGAGAAACAGGCACTGTCATCGTTGATCTCGCTCAGCGATATGTAACCACAACCCGCTTTGGTTCTGTTGACTTTGCACATGAGACGACACAGACGGAAGCTCCTACTGCTGCCGGAGAGACCGGCACTGTCATCGTAGACCTTGCCCAGCCATACACCTCAACCACGAGGTATGGCTTAGTTAGCGTTGGTGCTGAAACCACTCAGACACAGGCACCTTCTGCACCTGGGGAGACCGGTACTGTCATCATAGACCTTGCCCAACCATATACATCAACCACTAGGTATGGTTTAGTTAGCGTTAGCGGCGAAACTACCCAGACGCAATCGCCCTCAGTGCCTGGGGAGACTGGTACTGTTATCGTGGATCTTCCCCAACCTTACACAACAGTGACTCGCTACGGATCAGTAGGTATCAGCGGCGAGACCACCCAGACTCAGACGCCTGATCACCCTGGAGAGACTGCGACTGTACTTGTCGACCTCCCGCAGCCATATACGACGACTACACGCTATGGTCAAGTGCAGGCTGGTCAGGAGGCTACTCAGACACAATCCATTACTAGTCCAGGCGACACCGGAACGGTTATTATTGATCTTGCTCAGCCTTACCTGACAACAACCCGGTACGGACTGGTTAGCGCAGGTGGGGAGACGACCCAGACACAGACCCCAAGCAACCCAGGAGAAACGGCTACAGTTATCGTCGATCTTGCTCAACCTTATCTAACCACCACTCGATACGGGTTTGTTGATGCTACTGGCGAAACCACTCAAACACAAACTCCCAGTAACCCAGGAGAGACAGGTACAGTTGTTGTTGATCTTGCTCAGCCTTATATCACAACGACGAGATATGGGCAAGTTAATGCAGGCGGTGAGACGACTCAGACACAAACCCCCAGTAACCCGGGAGGCACAGCTACAGTGGTTGTTGATCTTGCTCAGCCTTACCTAACAACAACTCGATACGGGCTGGTTAGTTCAGGTGGAGATACAACACAGACCGAGCCACCTACCGCACCTGGTGAGACTGGCACAGTTCTTGTTGATCGACCTCAACCCTACATCACGACGACTCGATACGGCATGGTGGATGTGGGTGGCGACACGACTCAAACTCAGACACCTGCCGTACCAGGTGAGACTGGTACAGTTCTTATCGATAGACCTCAACCTTATGTCACGATGACTAGATATGGAATGGTCGATGAAGGCGGTGATACAACACAAACTCAAACACCTGCCGTGCCGGGTGAGACTGGTACAATTCTTGTCGATCGACCTCAACCTTATGTCACGACGACTAGATATGGCATGGTTGATGTGGGTGGCGATACAACACGAACCCAGACACCTAATGCTCCTGGTGAGACTGGCACAGTCTTGGTCGATCGACCACAGCCTTATGTTACCGTTACGCGCTATGGAATGGTCACTGCAAGCACGATGACAACTGAGTCGCCAAGCGTTGCTGGAGACACGGGAACTATTATCGTCGACTTACCTCAGTCTACTGTCACTATCACTGAGTCCTACACAGGAACTGACACGATAACAGAACCAACAGCTGTCACCACAATCCCGGCATCTGGATCAACCCCTGGCACAGTCATCATAGCAACACCACCTCCACGACCGGTTACTATCACAAGATTCTACACTGGAACCGCCACTTTGACAGGACCTACTACTGTCACTACGGTCGCCGGCTCAGGAACCGATCCAGCTACAGTCATTGTCGAGACGCCCCCTGTTACTAGCACACGTTTCTACACTGGTACAGAGACCCTAACTGGTCCAAGGACAGTAACAACCGTTACACCCACAGGCACCGAGGCTGGAACAGTAATTATAGAAACTCCTCCTGTCACCAGCACACGTTTCTACACTGGCACAGGGACCTTGACTGGTCCAAGGACAGTAACAACTATTACACCTACAGGCACCGAGGCTGGAACAGTGATTGTAGAAACTCCTCCCGTCACCAGCACACGTTTCTACACTGGTACAGAGACCCTAACTGGTCCAAGGACAGTAACAACCGTTACACCCACAGGCACCGAGGCTGGAACAGTAATTATAGAAACTCCTCCTGTCACCAGCACACGTTTCTACACTGGCACAGAGACCTTGACTGGTCCAAGGACAGTAACAACTGTTACACCTACAGGCACTGAGGCTGGGACAGTGATTATAGAGACACCACCAGTGACAAGCACTCGACGGTATACCGGTACATCATCTCTGACCGGCCCGATTACCGCAACGACGATCACGCCGACTGGAACTGAAGCTGGAACAGTCATCATCGAAACAGCAGGTCCTACCGTCACAAGTACAATATCCTACACTGGTACAGACGTCTTGGGAGGACCAACAACAGTCACTACAATTTCACCTACGGGTACTGAAGCTGCCACAGTCGTTGTCGAGACTCAACCGCCCCAATACGTAACCAGCACTAGAGCATACACTGGCACAACTTCCAGAGCGAGCGCCATGACGGTCTCAACAGTCCAGCCCTCAGGAACTGTTGCCGGTACATACATAGTCGAAACGCCCACCCCTCCCCCATCTTTCAGCTGTGACGAGGGAGGATACTTGATCCAAGTAACGACCCTGTATAGACTGAACCTAGTCAGCGGTGTTAACAGCCAGGTTGCAACCGGCATTGGACCTGGAGGAATCATCAACCCTATCACCTACAATATTATTGACGACTTGATTTATGGTATTGTTCAGATTGGCAATTCCAGTGTTCCAAGAAGCCAAGTCATTCGCATTGGAAGCACTGGATCTTACACGCTGATGGACACGACTATTGATGGCAACTGGAACAGTGGAGATACTGACGGCAATGGTTATTTCTGGATCGCTCAGTCTGGTAGAGCATGGGCCAAGATCGATGTCGATCCAAGGCGTTCCACCTATGGAAACATAGTCTTAAGAGGAACTGCAACACCAACGAATGGTATCGCCGATTGGGCATTTGTCAAAAGCGGTGGTAACTATCTCTATGGCCTTCAGTCAGCCGGGACCAGCAGTTCCAAGACAGGCCTGGCCAGATTCAGTCTCGACACTCAAACATGGGAGAACCTTTCAGATCTTGGGAACATTGCTGGTACCAACACTTGGGGTGCCGTTTACGCTGTTGGGCCGAACCTCATCTACGCGTCTGAGAATACCTCGGGTGTTATTTATCGGTTCAATATTGCCACGTTCGATAAGGCATTGGTCGTCCAAGGTCCCAAGACATCCACGAACGATGGTGCTCGTTGTATCAACGCTTCGGCACCAGGGTCAGGAAGCTAGTCTGATTGAGACGCTGATATAAATCATGTTCCTGCTCAGAGACTGGAGGGGATGGTAATGATCGTTTTTGTTTGACTTGTTAGAGGTTTTGTTTTACTTGGTTGTCATCGCATATATCAATCTCCTTTGTCATATTGTCTATAGCTCAATTTTAAGCAACTAGCCTTCCTTAAATAACTTCATGATCTGGTTTTGATAGGCAGCTCCTCCATTTGTATTTGATCTTGCTTTTCCTGTCCCCGAGTCAACAAAACCACACTTCAAATGAGAGATTCTTGTCTGCAATTCAGCTTCTACATATTCTCCTTCATCTCCTTCTTTGCCTTCGTTGGCTTCGTTGGCTTTACCTCTGGCGGGTATCCTGACTTGTCGGCGAGTTGCCATCCTTCCGACCTCTCAAACTCTTCCCAAATTGGCTGCAACAGCTCGTTTAGAGTCTTGATCAGTGCTGGTTTGATCGTCTGTGGTGTCATAATATCTTGCTCGTAGTCTTGCTTGAGCTTGGCGATGTCTTGGTGGACAAGAGACTCTCCATTTCCTTTGTCCACCACGAATTTCGGAACACCCTTGCCCCTGAGTGCAAGAATGCGAAGGATGACATGTTCAACGAATGCAATTACACCGTTTCCCTCTACCTCCCTTGGCACGCATACTGCTTTTTTTGAGCTTCTTGGCCACTTTTTCAGGTGTGTCTAGAAATCCAATCTTGGAGCTTGGCTCGCTCGAGCTCATCTTTTGTGCTTGCCCAAGACCTGGAACCAAAGCATTCATCAGATGCGCCCGTTTCTTGTATCCGACCTTGTGTAGATTCTCTAGGGCAAAGGTGAAGATCTTTCGCTGGTCAATATCACCGAGTTCTGCGTCAACTTTAAGGTACTCCTCGTCCAGCGCCTGCATGATCGGATAGGTCGGGCCACTGAGGAAAGGGTCGTTTTCTTGTTTGACCACCTCGGCGCCTGCTTTGCGCGCAGCTGAGACCTTGGTAGTGCGCTCCAGCCTTCGGCAGTCAAAGATATACTCTTTGCTCCATTGAAATGAGCTGCCGATGACGAACTCGAGTCGGTCGATGCTGACGCCAATAGCTCGCAGGGGGCTTTTGATCACAAATTGGTAGTAGTCGCACCGGGGAGCGATGAGCTCGAATGGCACGCTCAAGTTGTCGAAGTACCCATGAATATCGGCGATAAGTATCTTGACACGGCATACAGCTTCAAGAAGCTCTGCGATCTTGACCATTGGTACAAAATAACCACAGTGTGGTTTTCCCGGTGCCCCAATAGACTTCCAGTGGTCGTTTCTCTTTGAGGACAACATCGTCGATAATCTCAGGGTTGAGGATCTCAGCCAGATTGGCCTTGATCAGATTGAGCGATTCTTCTGGCGTCATCATTTGGCTTCGATTTCGATGGTTGGTAGTTGTTTTGCTGGTGGAAAAGAAAATAAGGAAAAGATAAACGATGATAGTTCTTTTTCTAAATCTTTTCTAGCCAAATAGGGATGTAACACTGAAGAGTCATGCCTCGATAAGAATAAATCCCCGTGACAACACCACAAAGTTTGTTCCAGACAGAGTTCGTTTGGGGTGATGCAATTATTGAGGTTTCCAAACTTAGATCAAGAGCTCGGATCCTGACAAAGGCTTCCTTTTCCAACTTCATTATTTGGCAGTCCCATCAACAGCGCTTACTGTGGCCGATCTCTGCAGGCATCTATCTATATTACTCAGGTAAACTGGACGAGATGAAGATAACAGAATAAAGGTCTGATAGGGACATCAGGTTAAATCATTGATCACAGAACTCTATATCAAAACAAAGGCTCCATAAATGCGTAACAATAGTAGACTGTTCCTCCATCCTCATCCAACAAACTAACCAAAGAAAAAACAAACAAGCAAGTTATCTCACCCCATCTAGAATCTATAGGACTGGTACTAACTATGCGCTAACTCCAGGGCGCTGTTCGAAGTGTCAGACATCAACCGATGTTCTTTCCGTCGCACCTGGACCATTTTGTAAACGGCACCGCCAGTATAGATGATGGAAACAAGCACAGCGGCCACAGAATAACCGATAACCAACCCCGTCGATGCACCAGATAATTGTAGACCAAGACCGCCAACCATGATTCCAACAATCATGATTGCTCTACCGTACCAAATATGAAAATGACTGACTGTCGTTCGCCGCTGGTGCTTGACGTAATTTCTGTGATGCATCCATCCCAGGACTGGTTGAATAATCATCAAGGTGCATACTATCGTTCCGAGGACAACGTGAGGTTCGTGGAACCACTACAGTGTGTTAGCAAATTGCATCTTAGGTATGTTGGTATAATACTTACATCACCACCACGATCTGCGGCAACCTTGCCGACACCGAAGCCAACACACATGCCTATGAAGGCAGTTATCTGCCATGAAGCGTGGAGTTTCCATCCCCCAAATATGGGCATGAGGACGGAGCCAATGGGAAACCCCAGCAGAAAGACGACAGCCATGATAACACCGTGGATGGAGCCAGTATGATCCTCACCTCCACCTCCATTGGTGCCAGAGACGGCGGTGTTGCTTTTCTGAGTGCTTGATGAGTTTGTGAAAGGGTTGGCGTTGCCGTTGACGCTGGCCTTGGACAGGTCGACAGAAAAACTGTCTGTTCCATCATGTTCATTGAGGTCGGCACTCGCATCGCTTGTATCTAGAGGATTGCCCTTTTTCCAAGCACTGATCCAATGATTCAACCCTGTCAAGTCAATCCCACTCGTGTCAGACCAATGTATGTTTGCCACCATAGTTTTGTTCGATGTGCCGCTCCCGCCGATCAGCTTGACATTACTCATGCGATTATACGTCGGCATGTTATGACCATGACCCTTTCTTGTACTCAATGTCACGTTACCCGACCCGTCCTGGTAGACAACGAACATGGTAGAGCCGCTCATGCGAGACCCGGTTCCTAGTGCGATCCATTGGTAGTCGGTGGGAGCTTCGAGGCGAAGATAGAGACTGTTGGAGGTGGAAGAGGTTGTCGAGGATGGAACTGCCCAACTGTAGCAGATTTCTCCTGACGATGCATCGCAGTAGGATGCTGGAGAACCGTACGCTATATTGGTGACTAGGGTTGACCTCTAGTTTGTATGTGCTCTACCGTGCCTCGGCGGAAACGCCTTGGTACTTACATAACAACAAGAAGACAAAGGCAAGAGCTGTCTCTATCATAGTCTTCATCTTGACAACGTTCTATAGTGTAATACCCCGATGAAATGAAATCGTCAATGGAAACGACAATGGTAAGCGCTTGAAAATGCAATCAAAGCATGGATCTGAATCGACTTCCTTTTTGTATCTCAGGTCGACTGCCGTTACTGCAAGTCTATTGTACTCCCTTTAACCCATTTTAAGCCACAATACCAAGCCTACGTAGCCCTTCAACAGTCCGAAATCTGAATCGGTCTTCAATCAAATCCCAGACATGATTTCTACATTCCATCCAATCATAACCCCTCCAAGTCTGCTGACAGCGTTCCAC
This sequence comes from Fusarium goolgardi, assembly GCA_014899075.1. Classification (NCBI taxonomy): domain Eukaryota; kingdom Fungi; phylum Ascomycota; class Sordariomycetes; order Hypocreales; family Nectriaceae; genus Fusarium; species Fusarium goolgardi. Next base: position 27,660 of record JAAVUI010000423.1, read on the forward strand.
ACCGTCAGTTCGTCAGCCACGCTTCATCTCAAATTAGACACTCTCGTCCATTTTGTCAGATTGTGTCTGTGCGTTCTGGATCGCCGCTAAGTGATCTCCCGTTCTTGGCAACACGAGGGGCAGTGTCACGAAATCTAGACACTATTCGGCGTCAAGACTTACGTGGCCTAGAGTAAATAGTCTAGCTCAATTAATGACATGACAATGGCTATCTAGTCATACGTTTCAAAGTCTGCTTGCCACATCCACATACATACCAGACGACGTTTATTCCACTTGTATGTAGTTTTGATCCCTCCAAGTTAAGTCTAATACTAAGTCTAACTTCAAGTTTCTATCATGGGTCAAAGTACCAACGGACTCCGACAAGCCGTGAGCTAGATGATTCATGTGAGATGTAATCAACTCGACGCATAAGAGCTAAATTAAAACAGATACACATTGGCTGGCCGGGAGGGGACAACCAAGTAAGCTTAATTATGCATCAAAGTCTGGGATATATACAAAAGACCGGAATATATATAAAAGACTGAGATATATACAAAATACCGTAATATATACAAAAGACCGGGACCAGTAAATTCAAAGCAGTCCCGGTCTTTTGTGCCCACCCAGATCCTTCCGCTGTTCTTCTTGACCCCTCCCCCCGGCCAGCCAACGAGTAAGTACTTGACGCAGCTTTGTACAGCCACAGTCCAGATCTACCAAATGGATGATGCTGGCCCTACGGTATGGTACCTGTCATGCTGATGATCTGATTGGATGTTTGAGAAACAATCTACGCTAGACATTCTTTTAACTTGTCCAGCTGCAAGAGCTTGCGCCTTCAACGCGCCACGGCAATATGTTTTCTACTAATTCCTCAAAATTATTTTAAAGGCGTTGCGTAGTGTCCGAATATTTACAGCTGATGTAATTGTGGCCCGGTTCGCGGAAACAGACATTCACGTTAAAATAGGGCTCCCTCCTGAAGAAGTTGCTAGTCCTGGCTGAATCGAATAATGCAGCTGTCATCCGCTTCACAATAGGAATACACGTAACGGGAAAGCTTTATCCATTAAATGGTATTATGTTGAGATGTGGCACACCTTCCGATTTTAGCAAGTCTTTTTATTGTCCTGTTTCAAGGTGCTATAGACTCATCTAATCATCATCGTCTGATTCATCCCCAGGGCCACTATCGTTGCCATCGAGATCACCTGCCTCGTCACCACTGTCCTCATCGTCACTGCCTGCATCCAGGAAGGCATTGGGGATCGTTGCAACAGCCTTCGGTGAGATCCCCACGGAGGCAAGCGCCTTTGCAGCAACGGCACCAAATCCAGCACCCCTGGCCTGAGCTAGCCGGGCAGTGAAAGGCCCAAAGCCCTTCTCATGGAACCCGAGAAAAGCGGCAGGGTCTGAAGCATCCCCTCTAGGTGGTCTCTCCGACAGCGCCCATCCCATAACTGCATCTCCGGAGGCGGCTTCAGGTCCTAGACCCAGTGTGCTGTCGAGACAGTTCTCACATAGAAATGTGTACAGTAATGAGGTCTCATTGACTGAGACTCCATCAGGCAATGGCCTGACGTTAAAGTTTCCTTTTACCACGGCTGGGTTATCTTCGTCTATAGCTTGTCGGAAAGATGACATGACTCCTCCCTTTCCATCGGGCCATGCTGCCAAGATGAAGTTTCCTTCCATATCTCCTGTCAGTCCAGCTGCACCCCATCCCTCGCCATTGGCAAGTGGAAATTCTAGCCGTCCGATAAAAGAACCCGCTGTAGTGTTCGCAGCGGTGTTGGCGTCTGGCAGTGCGAATGCAAAAGTGAATGAGGTTTTGGCACCAAAGAAGCGCTCCATGGTGAGGCCCGTCACTTGGTCGACGAAAGGCTCTGTGATTTGACTTGTTGAGGATGTAGGCTCATCGTCGGCTAGCGCAAGTGCGGGAAGAAGTAGACTTGTGAAGAGGATTCGGTGGGGGTTGATTTGTTTTCGGGCAGGTCGCCTGTTCTGAATATTCCTAAAAAAAGGCATATTGAGATGTGAGTCTTAGGATATAGGTATAGAACCAGAAGTTAAGTTTTGTTTAAAAAGATAAAGTAAATGACTCTGAAGTGAAGTGTGATGCTTCCTAAGCGTGTACAAGCTGGTGATAACTATTTCATGATGCAGAAAAAGACAAATACTTATATCAGCCACCGGGCCGAAGCCAAGAAACATGAGAATAACTTCAAACTCAAGAGCTGCCTTTTTGCCCTTGAAGATTCTAATTTCAGCAAGCGACCGTTACAGTCTCGATTGGAGGTCGACCCCAATGTGCTATTTTGACCACAGACGGGCCTCCATCGTCTCCGAACAGGTTGTATGACCCTCTCCGCCTTATAGCCGCTGACTGTTTGGTTTCTACTATGAATAGTGCATTGTTTGAAGCGAAGGCCATGGTTTGCAATTGGGCTCAAATTGATTGGTGGAAAGTAGAGACGAAGCGATTTGAAACATTGACAGAGACTGTTTCTCAGGCACAGCAGGCTCACTTGGCTCACGAAAAAAACTGAAAGTCCTGAGACGGTGGACTTTAGGTGTCAGATTTCAAAGGTCAAACATGCTGTCATTTGGGTGAAGATCTGTCTGATTGTTTCTATCATCTCGGGCCTAAAGCCACATGAAACACTTTAAGGAGATTCATGTTTTGTCAACGGTTTCGTACTAGAAGTAATCAGGATGGCTCAATCACCACTACCATTTGCTGTTCCCTTGTTTTTGTTTTTTTTGTTCTATGTTTAAGCAAAGGGAAATATCCTGTTGGAAAGCAAGTTATACAATTGGGTGAACTGTAAGATCCTGGATTGTCTACAGTGAAGGGATTTGAGTATACCTAAATTAGCTCGACGTTCTATTGGTTCGCTCTAATGAGAGAGCTCGAGTCATTTGTCTCTTTTTCGCTTACGACCATGACTCAGCAAGCTGTACTGTAATTTTCTTTTCGAGATCGCTTGGCTGCTGGACGCTTTCCAGCCTGGATATCTTGATTACTAAATTAGTATTTTGCATTATTGTTGACTGTACAACACAATAACCAACTCTTACTAAGTAAAAGTGTTCCATCTCTTGAAGTAACTACGAAGTGCAGCCTTTACTTTATTCTTTTTTTGCGGTTTATAACCTGGTCGTTCAGACTTGCATTGTGTAGCAAACGTAACTGTAGACAGTATAGGGTAACTCTATCACAGCCTCATTAGTCATTCCGCTAAGCCATAACCTGCGCCACACTCGATACGCGTTTCTACACGTGCCTTGGCATATAAGGTCAGCTTACGTCAGTCGGTTGAAACGCAATCTCATTTCTTTAATCTTAAACTCAGCTCATCTCACCAACCAGATAATCCATCAAGCTAAAGCATCACATACACACTGCACAAGATACTCCATCAACATGTCTTCTTCTCAAACCTCTTCACAAGAACTCTCTGACATGAGAAACTCCCAGCCTCTGGAGACAAACCAGCCCCAGGCCCAGCATTCCATGGGTGAGATATCTCTTTGTTGAACCATGCCAAGACGTGTCTGTAGAATCTTCCGCTGACCCTATATAGACCCTCAAAAGGCTCCCGAGACTACAGAACCCACTCTCGAACTCCGTGGAGGTGGTGCTTGCGATGGTAGACTGTGTGGCATTATTCCTTGCCCGATCCCCATCAATTGCTGGATCATCCCTTGCCCCTGCTGTTAAGTAAACACGATCAAGAATAGTCGCTTATAGGCCGGTGGTATATATATGCAGCAATGTGGGTTTTGTACATAGTCACTGAATAATTAATGCGAGTTGAAATTTTATTATGCAATTTACATCTGCACAGCACGAAACAATTATTTCGAAGAGCCTGACTCAAAGTCAATGACGTACTCTGATTTTTTATCCTTGGGCTCTTGGACTTCTTGTAGAGTATAAGGCCAGGTACGTGAGTCCTCTGCTCTATTGCCATGAACGCTGTAATTGAAGTAGTCCAGACACAACACCAATCATCATCCAAGAAACAAAGGACAAGGACTCTGGGCTATCTATCACCTATTCTAGGACGTTGGATTTCTGGGTTTAAATGGGGCACCGGCTTTGACCCCCCTGTAACAAGTTCTAGAATCCCGATTATGCAGAAACCAACGTTATCCCTGACAAGACTATTGTGCGCCTGGCTGTCCAATAAAGCTGTCGCAACAACAGGCTAGGAAATATATATAATACTCTGACACAAAAGATGGAAAGAAACTAACAATGTTGGGGGAATAAAGCTGGAAATTACATACTGCCACTGGGTTGAGTTGTTTTCAGTATTACAGTATCACTGTTTCTAATTGACCTCTTTTATGATTGTCTTTTAAAGTTCATTGCTTCTCGTAACTGTAGCTGAAGATACAAGTGAATAGATGAGGCCCAAGAGATAGTTTATGCCGTTGCCAATTGCCCTTCAAAAAGAGTGGCCACTTGCCGAGGTTCACCATGTGCACCCCTGATTAGTTTTTACCGAGGTAGGCTACCACGTGACGTGTCATTGCGACGCGCTCGTGACAATCTTAAATACACATTCCATCATCACCATCACATGCTGCTTACTGCTGTTTCCGACTCAAACAAACTCAGCGATTTCATTGTTCTCTTAGCATATTCCATTATCTCTTCTTAATCATGGTCTTGTCGCAAAACAAAGGCCGGCGCGAGACGCTGACTGTTGTGGATAACAGAACGAACCAGAGCTACGAGATCCCTATCACTCATAATTCCATTCCAGCAACAGAATTCAAAAAGATCAAAGCTGAGGCTGGAAACGATCGCCCAGAGGATGAGACAAACCAGGGTCTCAGGGTTTATGATCCCGCCTACATGAACACTGCTGTCGTGCAGAGCAAAATCACATACATCAACGGCCAGGATGGCGTTCTTCGCTACCGCGGATATCCAATCGAGCAGTTGGTGGAAAAGAGCGATTTCCTCGAGTCTGCCTATCTCCTCATCTATGGCGAGCTTCCCACAAAATCCGAGTATGATTCGTGGCACGGCGAGGTGATGCATCACACATACATCCACAGCGACATCGAGAGCATGTTCAAGTCGTTCCGCTATGATTCTCATCCCATGTCCATGCTGACTGCAGCCTTTGCTACGCTGGGAGCGTTTGCCCCGGAAGCCAACCCATCTCTCGCTGGCCAGAAGCTTTACACCAACGCAGCATCGGGCAATTTGGAAGCCCTTCAAATGCTAGACAAGCAGATTCTCCGCATCCTTGGAAAGGCACCTACTCTCGCTGCGGCGTCATACAGAATGCGCCAAGGTCGACCCTTCAACCGACCAGCACAGGATTTGGGGTACACTGGAAATTTCTTGTATCTCCTGGACCATTTGTCCGAGACTGACTACCAACCGCATCCGGTTCTTGCCAAGGCCCTGGATAAGCTATTCATCATCCACGCTGACCACGAAGTCAACTGTTCCACCGCCACAGTCATGCAAGTTGGAAGTTCCTTGGTGGACCCTTACAGCGTCGTCGCTGCAGGATGCGCGGCACTCTACGGTCCATCCCACGGAGGTGCTTCCGAGTCAGCAATCCGCATGCTCATTGAAATTGGATCCCCGGAGAACGTCCCGGCATTTATGCAGGCAGTTGAGAAGAGAGAGCGCGTTCTTGTCGGATTCGGCCATCGCGTCTACAAAAACGTCGATCCTCGTTCCACCGCCATCCGCAAGCTCGCCGAGGAAGTCTTTGAGGTCACCGGCAGAAACAAGCTGTTGGACACGGCTCTGACGCTTGCCGACTACGCCCGAAAGAGCGAATTCATGCGCAGCAGGAATCTATACCCCAACGTCGACTTTTACTCTGGTCTAATCTACCAGGCCATGGGTTTCCCCCTTGACTTCTACCCTGTCTTGTTCGCTGTCCCACGATGCGTTGGATGGTTGGCGCACTGGAGACAGATGATGCTGAACTCTTCTGGTGTCAAGATCTGGAGACCTCGACAGCTGTACATTGGAGAGGGCGAGAGGGAGTATGTTGAGGCCAAGGACAGAAAGGCCAAGTCCGACGCTACAGTCTTTGATGCTCCTGTCAAGGTTGGACATGGTGGAAACAGTCAGCGGACCCTACTTGCTACCTCTAGCAAGAAGCTGAAGAGTAAATTGTAAGATGGGAAAGGTGTAGTGCATGTATTTAGGTGTATATATTGCATTCTGTTGGGCGTTCTTTGCAGGCAATCTAGGGCAGATATCTGAATGAATCTAGCAGTTTGATGTTAAAAGACCGTCGTGTGCATAACTCGTATTTGTGCAAGTATCTCTGTATGAACCCTGTTTCTTACCAAGTATCATCAGCGAACCAGCTCGTCTCCAAAGCTGGAGGCAAGACTACTGGCTTGGATACATTTATCTCTATATCCTTCAATTCGATAATCGCTGCCAATTCTTTGTATCTCTCCAAGAGTCCCTTGCACATGTTCATTCTTTCTCCCCATAGGTAACGGTCATTCGCTGACATGGTCATTGCGGCGTCGCCAGCTCCCATCATCATGGGTATCGTGACGGGGGCAGCCAGGCCACCCGTCAGTAACGTCAAGAGAGCGGCGCCAGCGCGCGAGCGATTCAAATCAGTGTTGCGCTGAGCATATTCGACTCGGAGGTTAGCAAAGTGATCGAACATCTTCTTGCAAATATCCGTCGAGGACTTTCCGACAAGAAGGAAAGCAAACAAAATGGCATAGTCAACGTCGTTCCAGTAGGTGTTGACATCATTCCATCCCTTTCGAAGGGAGTCGAAGCCTTTATATCAATCGTCAGTGGTAGGTTCGAAATAGAAATATATTATTTGACTCACGTTCATTGACTTTAACAAAGTCCTTGTGATCTTCCACCTGCCCAATGTACTGAACTCTTGAGATAGCCCGTATCTTATCTTCATCCCATTGCTGTCCTTGACAGTGCGATTGTCCTGGCTGGTGACTCCAGTAAAGACCCGTCGTAAATTTCTCCAGTAGAGTCTTGCGAGAAAACCAGATGCTTTTGGGAATAAGACAGAGTGTTAATTGGACCTTGAAAGTCGATGATACGATAATGGCCAAATTTGGAGACAACTCGGTGCTTTCCCAGGAGATGAGTTCGAGAATTTCGGTGTTGATATCCGTGTCGATCTGGAAAGGGTTCCTCTCCTCAAGAATCGGCGTTGTAACTAGGACTGCTACCCATCGGTCTGGCTTTGGCTGTTTGGGTGTTTTGGCATCAGAACCGGGTGAGCCTTTGCTGAATGATCCTGTGTGTTCTCATCAGAAAGTAGTTTCAACCATGTTACCCGTTCTTACTCACCTTGACCCGTTTGACGCAAGAGCCAATCGACCAGTGCATACACTATGGATCTCAGCTGCAGTGAGAATTGGTGCACTTTGTCGCTGGCGGTAACTATCTGATTGTTCACCAAACGACAAATTTGCTCTGACGGAGGTGCGATTTCGGGTATCTGGACTGGAACAAAGTACTTCACCACGGCTGGTGCTCTATCCCATTTCTCGTTCAACGAGATGATCAAATCAAATGTTCTTGAGGTAACATAGGCTAAAAGAGGGATAACCGCAAGATTTCGGTACAATTGATACCGTTCTGGGCAAAGAACAAAGAGAGTCGCGATGATGGTAACGATGCAGACCAGCTGCTGTTTCGCTACATCTAAATCGTGTCGGCGCTGAGGCAGCACCTGAGGGGGCGAGCCGGTGGCCATACTCTCTTTATTCTGTGATCTAAAAGAGACAGACTAGAATGTGATGATTGGAAGATGTATGAGAAGCAGAAGAAGAAAAAAAAAAGAACAACTGATTATTGAGTCTTGGGGTTTTCATCTTGATGCCCACCGCTTAATACCAAACAAAACCCACTAACTAACTATCTTGGGCGATCAACACATGGCGCACTTGACTTCCAATCAATAACCAACAGCCCCACATCTACTGTCATGCACTCTTACGTGTCTGACAGCAAGCGAACACGCGAATAATGGGGAAAACTCATGTCATGTGTCTGTCATAGAATCGGATGATGTGCAGTGTGGAATCTCACTAGCCAATATTTGCAGAGTAGAGCCTGGTGTTGGAGATAATCTCTTCTTGAAATACATGTGGAACTTCTAGGAACATTAAATGGTAAAAGACCCTATCTCAATTGCTCGGCCTCAGCAATTCTAAGACGGGCAAAACATCCTCAACCCGATTAAACAAGATATCTCCATGTGTTCATTCCAGGCTTAAGCGTTGACATCCTGGAATCCCTGCTGCATAGCCTTGAGGTGGCTCCAGTCGTTGCTGTCAAGTCCAAAAGCCCAAGCCATAACACTCTTGACACCACGAGTCTGAGCCATGAATGCAATCTTCTGGGCGATAAGCTCAGGAGTATCCCAGGTCCAAAAGACTCGAGTCTCAGCATCCCAGTACCACTGACCTCCGTTCACGGTGTCGGTGCGGCCGTCCTTGAGAGCCTTGTGGAATGAGTTGTTGATATCGACGCCATCACACTTGCCGTAGGCAGATTGGCAACCAACACCACAATGAGCGGGAGTAGAGCCACTGCAGAGCAGAATGTTAGTATACACGATTCATCCCGGTAAAACAAGGAAAACTTACCACCAGCCAGAGGCTGCACAGCAGGCACCTTCAGCACAATTGAAAAAGGTACCAGCGCCACAGGTAGTATCGGTAGAGGTAGTCAGGTTAGTGGGAGGAGGAGCAAAGTTGGCAGCCTCAAACGTCATGGAACCAGACTTTCCGGTGTCGCTTCCGTCCTTAGGGTTCTCAAGGAGCTCTGTAGGGCAGCCAATAGGCTCGGTGCAGGTGTAGCCCTTCTTAGTGGTGAAGTATTTGGCGTAAAAGGGAATTCCAAGGACAAGCTTGGAGGCGGGGAAACCAAGGGAGATGTACTTGTCGATGGCAAGGGCAGCGCCTTGGATAGAGACGTGGTGAGTAGTGTAATGGTCACGACGGTTCATGAGATCGTATGTCATAACCTATAAGGATCAGCAAGCTATTGTTCAAGATGAGAAAAGTGAACTCACGTTGACATAGTCAACATATTTGTTGATGAGAAGAGTCTCGGTAGGAAGATAAGCGATCATGTCACGCTCAAGACCAGGAACAGCGATGGAAAGCTCCTTGTCTCCAATAAACTTCTTGATTTCCTTGAGAAGCTTAGGGAAAGCCTTGATCTCGTAGGTCTTCTTGGAGTTGGGGACTTGCTTGTAGTCCGCGCCGTTACCACCAGGGTACTCCCAGTCGATATCTAATCAATCAACATCAGCCTCGAGCAAAAGCTGTGACGCGAGCGGGATACGTACCAACACAGTCAAAACCAAGTCGGTCAAGGGTAGAAGCGACATTTCGAGCGAACCTCTCGCGACTACGGTCGGTCTTGGCACCTTCGTCAAACCCAGCGTTGTCGCCCCAGCCACCAACAGCAAGGCATACTTTAACGTCATGGTCAAAGAGACCACGAACTTTCTCAAGGGGCTGGAAGGGCTCGTACTTTCCACCAGGCTGGGTGGTGAAGAGGGATGAGTTGGCGAAGGACACCATGACATGGGTGACGCCGCTGGTGATGTCCTTGGGGGGAAGATCCTTGGTATGCCATCTTTGTCAATTGTTAGCGAGAGAGTGTCTTTGATGCAAGAAGTCTGGCTGGCGTACTGGTCATAGTAAATCACATTTCGCGATTCGGCTGCAGTGGAAACAGCAGCGGCACCGAGGCCTAGAAGTGTAGACAGATGCATGGTTAGAGTGGTAAAAGAAAATGAATGAGTGACTAGAAAAGTAGGTAGTACAATGATCAAAGAGTGTGATGTTGCAGTGTTTAGAAATGTATCTCAGAGGAGAGACATGCCCACCTTATATACCGAATGTTGAGAATGTAACCCAAGGCCTCAACGGTCAGCCCGCAGCCCCGTACTGACAAACCAAAGGGACCAAACCCAAAAAGCCTATTTTCATGTTAGAAATTGAGTTTCCCTGACGGCTTCTGTTGCGCCGTGGCCGAGAGCCGGTTGGACAATGCAACCCTGCAATGTAAAAAGATCTGCACAGAGTTTAATTACGTTTCTCGAAGGATGCCGCTAGAATTTTGGAATTTCCAACGCTAATTATTGGGGACAGTAGCAATCATCTGCTATAATTAGTAGGCAGTTACAGCCCAAACTCAAAATGTGCACGCTCCACTGCAGTGAAATTGGAACAAGGGCTGGCCAGTCGGTAGTTTACAATGCAGCATGGGGTTCTTGTGGGGGATCAGACAATGGGACAACTACCGACAGTTTGGAAGTCTCGCTTTGCCGAGCATTCCGATCTGTGCGCTGTTTCAACATCTCCTTGGTGGATTAATACATGGGGAAATTTAGATTGCTAAGAAAGGCTCCCGACGCGCTACAACAGTAATTGATCATCCCATTATCCATATCAGAGTCTGCTCACAATACCGTTCTCCCTCTGAATGAACCAATCAACTGTGGAAGAAACACCTTCTTCTAACGGGACCCTCGGCTTCCATCCCAAAACCCTCTCGGCAAGGCTTGTATCTGGTTTTCTCCTCACAGGATCGTCCTCCCTTTTCGGCTCCAGATATATGGGCACGGGTTGGTCATAGCCCGTTTTCGCCGCGACGACACGAGATATTATACCCGCAATCTCGCTGATTTCCACCTCCAAGTCGCTGCCGATGTTGACCGGTCCTTGTTGATCACTGTTCATCAGCGCCTCTAGCCCTCGTATGCAGTCTGACGCGAATTGGAAGCATCGTGTTGCGTGGCCGTCTCCATATATGACTATTGGCTCTCGTTTCAAAGCGGCTGTTATAAAGTTCGGAACGGCGCGACCGTCTTCGGCTTGCATATAAGGTCCGTAAGCGTTGAATATGCGGGCGACGCGGACTTCAAGGCCGTGTTCGAGTCGATACGAATACCCAAGAGCTTCCATGACTCTCTTCCCTTCATCGTAACATGCCCGGGGGCCGAAGCAATTGACGTTGCCTCTATAATCTTCATCCTGGCATGAAATTTGGGCGTCGCCGTAGACTTCTGTTCCGGCTTGATCAGCAGGTGTAGGCAGAGTGTGGGTGTATAATCATGAACGTACCTGATGTGCTAGCGAGGAGAACGCGTGCGTTTTGTTTGACAGCGTAGTCTAGAACATTTGATGCTCCGTTGAAACACGTTTGTAGTATATCGATCGGTTGGGTTTCGAAATAAACGGGACTTGCTGGACACGCGAGGTGGTAGATTTGATCGACTCCATCTATCCAAGGTATGGGATCGCGCACGTCGGCCCTATCAATTGATGTCAGTCAGGATTGTGGTCAACAATGCGTTTGTCAAGTGGCTTCGTACTGGATGTATCGCAATCTTTTGTTAGATCGAAATCTGTCAAGGTTGCTGTCCGATGAAGTCCATAAAGAGTCGAGAACGACGACCTCGTGGCCTTGATCAAGTAGTAATTGCACTAACGTACTGCCGAGAAATCCGGCTCCCTGGAGAATGTCAACCTTATACCTTGCAAGACTTGTCAAAATAGCTTACACCAGTCACGAGAATAACCATGTTAAACAAATGCTGAATTAATCTGAAATAGATGCTGGTAATGTCGATGCGAGAACAAGAATTACTAGGTCAAGTTTAGAAATGGGAACTTTCCCTGGCGTGCTCAGAGATAAATACACTTCCTCAGAGTCAAACGAGCGTCATCGAATCCATCGAAAAGCGAGACATTTCAGCTCTCAGCTTGGACGTAAGCGAAGATCATGTCCCAGTGTAACTTCTTAGCTCGATATCTACCGAGCAGATCCTACGTCATGCTAAGCTATCGTTGGTCAAGCCAGGTAACGATGGAGATTTGACGTATGGGGCGTTACCATGTAGAACCCAAATGCAGCGAGGCTTGTGACGTAGCAAGAACTGATTGAGAAGTGATTGTCGCAGGGCAAGGTGTTTTCAGCTGGAATTACGGCTGCTGGTCCACCTTTATGTGAGACATTGACCGTGAGAATGGTCAAAGCGATCAAGACTTTAGCCTGGAATGGAGAGCATGAGCACAGGAAACACAATCTGCGAATAAAGACCTATACTGCGAACAAGCTTAGCTACGACCACGTATTTGTGACAGCAGTATAATCCGCAAATCCAGATCCATGTGTCCCCAGCCAAGTGGATTCTTTACAAGTTGTACTCTAGTACTCCATGATCAAGTCATTGTTTCTCTCGCGTTTCGGTAGCCGATTGTGTAGCTAAAAAACTAGCGCAGAAGACTGCGACCACCAAGTCACGAGGTTTCGCAAACGACTGTACCAGATAAAATCAAATCTAATCAAGCTCAAGCTGCAGAGTGAGGACGAAGTCAATATTAGACTTTAAAAATCATGTAGAACCACCAAATGAAACTCAAGAGTCAGCGTTATAGAATGAGGTGGGGGCACTAGACGTTAAATTTAGCACAACTATATCTAACTTGAACTATTTTGGGATTATATTCTTATGGTTGCTGCTCTTTTGAGATCTACTGTCTGAAGATGTAAAGGATCGCTAAATCATCATGACTTAAACGATAACGAAGTAATGGTTTGTCGATTATTTCGTTAGGTTCCAAAACGTCCTTACTGACTGTAAAGCTGGAGCGGTTGGAAGTGCAAATAAGCAGGTGAGTTTCGCTGTTATAGTCTCGTGAGGACTCTTCGAGCAAACTATAGGTAGTCTCTACAAAATACAATTTATTACTTTTGTACCCAACTGGGCGATAACACTGGTCAGGCAATATTTACTTCATTGCGCTTTTCCATGTTTTTTATACATGAGTTTTGGCGGAACGTATTTCTCCGTCTCTGCGAATGCCAAAAGGATAAAGATCTGCACATTCAATGTACAATTCGCGGCATGGACAACTAGCCAGGCCCAAAATAGTGCATACCCCGCTACGGAATACCTCCGGCTGTCTTCTTTGAGGACTCAGTATGCTCCGAGTTTTGCATAGAAATCGTTTTATTACGAGATAGGCTTCAGCTGGCTTAAACAGACGGGAATACTATGAGCATGGAATCCGCCAGTCAGCGCCATGGCGGCTATACTAACATAGGTGGGCAATGGTACGCAAGGATTTATCTTCCCAAGGATAAAATAAAGATATATAAGCTGGAATGAGGCATTTCATATACTATTCGATATATACTCCATCTCAAAATAGCTGTTGTAACTATCCCACGTGCCTACTGTTAGCAAACATCATGCTATCAAAGTTAATTCTTCCGGCTTTGGCCAGCATCCTGCTGCAGAATACTGCTGTCCAAGCAGCAGGAGACATCGACTATCTCATCACATTGTCAGCCTCTCATCCGTCAGCTCTATCTCAGATATTAACATAAATCAGTGGAGACTCATACTCCCAGACATGGTTCGACATCAACGGCGAAAAACCCTCCTCCAAGAACCCTATCGGCAACCCCCCTTTCCCAGGCTGGACAGCATCCGGCGGACCCAACTGGGTCGGCAGTATCATCACGGAACAGAACAACTCACTCGTCCTGGCATACAACTTTGCTTACGGAGGCGCCACTGTGGACGCAAACATCATCAAGCCTTATCAAGATACTGTCTTGAGCATGGTTGACCAAGTAAACCAGTTCTCCAACTCAATCGCCAGTAAACCTAGTTATGCACCATGGAATGCGCAGAATGCCGTTGCAGGGGTTTGGATTGGTGTGAACGATGTAGGAAACTCGTTTTATCTAGGCAACATGGAGGATATCACCGAGAGAGCGATTTCGAGGTACTTTGAGTTGCTCAAGGTTATGTATAACGCTGGACTACGAAAGTTTGTGCTGTTGAGCGTCCCGCGTAAGTACAGACCAAGACACGGCTTTACTTGGAGACATGGACTAATACCCTTTTCAGCAACTCAACTCACACCGACCATGATCAAGCAAGGTCCCGATTCCAACACCCTGTTGGTCAAGTCCATCAATCTATACAACAGCAAAATCGCTTCCAAGCTGCAGGCATTCAAGCAGGCCAATTCTGGCGTTCAAGCCATCATTGTCGATACTTCTGTTTCATTCAACAAAGCGATCAAGAACCCCACTGCTTATGGGGCACCGGATGCTACGTGCTTCAACAACAATGGAAGATCATGTGTAAGTTTCATAGTGAGAGGCATACCTTCATTTGCTGACTGTTGTTAGTTGTGGTTTGATGATTACCACCCTGGCGTCGCGATCAACAAGCTTGTCGCAGAACAGGTGGCGACTGCTCTCGAATCCAATGGCTTTGGATGGTAAATCCTTTCTTCCGAGGATACTTCACATTCGACAGATCTAGTCCAGCGGCTATTCATCGTGCATACGGGGTATATTGGTCAAGGGATCCATTTAGTTAGCCCATATATCTCAAGTCAAACGAATTCCACAATCGGAATGTAGGAACTTCCGTTCGTCTGCTGATGGTCTCTCGTCAGCCCTATTCCAAATTTATATACAAGAGGCGATGCATGCTACGCTGTGTTTATTACTTGGTGCATCTAGGTGATTAAAACAACTCTCATTGATTGGTCGCTTTGGGAAAGCTCCCAGAGACAGATCAAGGCGATGCTCATGTCTGTCAACTCCCAGTCCAAAGTCCATATTTAATGTAAAATCAAAGGATTCATAAACGTAGCTCGACCTCCACTTGCTTTTTGTCAGCCAGATACCTCCATTCCAATCTCCATTCCGTCGAAGCTCTAACAACCTAATGATGGCTTTTCCCGACGTCCAAAAAATTGACTTCAAAGTATATAGATACCATCTCCTTTTTCGCAATACCTTCTGACTCAGCAACAGGTCTTCCAAAACATCATCAATAACAAAACGAGCCCGACATCCCAAACTCGTCATGGAATTTGCCCAAGCACCGAAGAGCCACTCTGGGAGAGCCCAGTCTCTACTCAGAAAGATGTTGATCGCGCCGTAGACGCTGCCAAAGCAACCTACCCTCTTTGGCGTAAATTGTCGCAAGACGAGCGCGCCGAGTATCTAATTAGATTCGCCGACGCTATCGAGGCGCATAAGCAGGAGTTTATCGACCTGCTTGGCCGTGAAGCTGGAAAACCGCCTCAGGCTGGAGCTTTCGAGCTGATGCTTGTTATGGAGCATGTTAGGAAGACGCCCGAGCTGAGACTCAAAGAGGAGAAGCCCGAGGACAATGATGACGTGAGTTCGTTTCATTTCCAACAGCTAATCAGAACTTAACTGACGCGTGGAAAGCGAACTGCCATCGTGCGATATGTACCACTTGGTGTGGGTGTCGGCATTGTCCCATGGAACTTTCCCATGATCCTCGGTATTGGCAAAGCCTACCCAGCCATGCTCGCCGGCAACACCTTCATATGGAAGCCGTCACCATACTCCCCTTATTCTGCACTCAAACTTGCAGAAATCGGTGCCAAGGTTCTTCCTCCAGGCGTCTTTCAAGCTCTCAGTGGTGGAGACGACCTTGGACCGATGCTTACTGCGCATCATGACGTAGCCAAGGTGAGCTTCACAGGGTCGACCGAGACAGGAAAGAAGATCATGGCAGCCTGTGCATCTACACTCAAACGTGTCACGTTGGAATTGGGTGGCAATGATGCTGCTATCGTGTGTGAGGATGTTGATATTCCCACTGTAGCTAGAAAGGTAAGACATGGTTGCACCTCCGATGAGCTGATAGGTAGAAGCGGACTCTGACTATGATACATAGGTGGCTTTCCTTGCCTACGTCCACAGCGGACAGATCTGCATGAACATCAAACGAATCTATGTCCACGAAAGCATCTACGACGATTTTCGTTCGGCTGTGCTCAGCTTTCTTGATAACATGAAGAGCGGTGGCTTCTCTGACGCAGAGGCCTTCTTCGGTCCGATTCAAAATAAGATGCAATTCGAGAAACTACAGCGTCTTTACGAAGAAATCGACAAACAAGGATGGAAGTCTGCATCCAGCACCACCTTGGCCGCAAAGCCAGAGAAGGGTTATTACATGCAGCCTACCCTTATTGACAACCCACCCGAAGACTCGGAGATTGTACAAACTGAGCCTTTTGGTCCACTTGTACCCATGATGAAATGGTCCGATGAGGATGATGTCGTTGCCAGAGCTAATGCATCCAACTTGGGCCTTGGTGCATCGGTCTGGAGTAAGGACGTTCCTCGCGCAAAACGAATGGCTGAGCAATTGGAAGCGGGGAGCGTTTGGGTCAACACACACTTTGAAGTTGCGCCTAATGTGCCTTTTGGTGGGCATAAGAGTAGCGGAATCGGAATGGATTGGGGAGAGGTTGGACTCAGAGGATGGTGCAACCCTCAAGCATACTGGGTAAAACACTCTGGAGCTTGAGGGGTGTGGGGAGGCCCGACTTGATAGGCAGGGTCCAGGTCTCGTTGCTCACAACGCCACAAGTGTTAGTGATGATGTGTTTATTACGTCTTTCATACGGCAGTGAGGACTTTCGAGATCTGTCGCTGGGTACTTAGAAATACTATGTCTATTTGAAATACATCGAATCAGTCTCTGGTTTGTGGCGTCGGTGCAGCATGACTTGATCATGTAATAAATCTCTTCGTTGTCGCAGTAGGCACATTAATTAGCCCATATTGTCAATACTGCTTTATGAAGAGCCAGAGTTGTCTGCACATGACCAGGCTGCCGATCCTCCAGAGACCTTGTACGAAGCTATAATGTCTACCACAGAAGCATAAGTCCCAGCCACTGTCAAGAACGTCCCCAATACGATGATAGTGAAGCTCCAGAGAACTCCGATACACCAAGTCGCAGATCGATCTTGCTTCGTTCGCTTCCAATTGTCATACAGCCACATACAACCCATAGGCTGGAACGATAGGGATGTAGCGAGCAATGCACCGATGAGAGAAACAAGACCGCTGAAAACAGGGATGCCACTGGCAATCACGTAGGCCACTACGGTGATCCCAAAGGTACATCCTATCCAAGACGCCCAGTGGACGAATGTGTTTGCAGCGAGATGCTTGGAACCTCGTAAAATACGAACAAAAACGTGCTTACTCGCCAGCTGTTCGCCCATGATGTCAGGCTCAGTAACTCAAGAATATGGGCAACACATGAACTTACGTGGCAGGTCAACATAGTAGTGACAATTAACCCAGGGAGTGCAATTCCATAGGTAACTCTCTTGATCAAGACACCTGCGGATCCAAGAGCAGGCGACGCAACATACGAGCCACAAAAGTAATATACTACACAGCCAATAGCGATATAGCAAGCACTAATAACCGTTTGACACAGAATCAATGATCTGGTGTAGTGTCTAGGGTCTCTCATCTCAGCCGCAATAGAGAAGAAGGCTGGCGTCCCTGCGTATGCAAACACCAATGAGCAGACGGCTGAGATGGCATTGGTGAAGCTGGGCTTCTTGAAGAGGTGGTAGTCTGATACCCAAACGGCATCTTTTGGTGCAGCTGCTGGTCGATCTTGGATGCCCACAGCGACCGTGAGGATAATGACTACGAGAGATGGGTCAGAAGGAGGACCACATAACAAAGATGTTAGTGTTGACGGATACGTACCAGAAGTGATGACACAGACTAGACCTAACCAAGCAAGCCAACTCAGTTTGCCTAGTGTACGAATACTTGCAAACATGAATCCAGTGATAGCTGCCACAGCGACAAAGACCGCGGTGCAAGTTCCATGGTTCGACACAGCGTTGAATCCAATCGACACACTTAGCATAGCTGATCCACAGACAAATGTCCAGTCTGGCAAGATACTCAATCAGTTACAATTCCGGAAAGGTATGGATGAGCCCGCATCATGGACTTGACTTACAAAGACCAAAAGCAAAGCCAAAGATCTCTTGGCCCGCTCTGCCAAACATCAAGCCTCCTGCGTCGTCGATGCCGTATACCTCACGATGCCGAAGCTTGAAGCTACCAACTATGTAATCCGACCATGTCGTGATAGCTGCCACGACACAAAGGCAGATGAGGCCAGGGATCATTCCTAGGGTGTCGAAGACAGAGGGGATAGAGAGGATGCCAAGACCAAGCTGCGTCTTCATCATGAGACCAGCTGTTCCAACCCAACCGACCTATTAAGATAGTCAGTCTCTATGGTCTATTCCTGGACCATATCTAGTTCAACTCACATTGCGATAGTTTGGCCCATCATCGCTGATCTTTCCAAAAACAGCATCATGAGCATGCCCAGGGTCATCATGAACTTCCCCTGACAGGACTTGACCTTCCTGGTCAACTTTCTCGGAGCCGAACATGTTGCCAATCGATCAATTGGGCAAGTCAACGCTCGAGCTTTCTCGTGTTCACTTTCCAAAACTTTGGAGAAGGGAAAGCGACCCCGACTGCAAAGATGGAGAAACCCCATTTTGTTCCATCACGATAGGTAGATAAAATTTCTCCAATTCTTTTTTCACTTTCGCTCCGAGAGTAAGCGCCAAGAGGCAGGCAAGCACGTAATGGATGTTTCTATGACATTGAACAAGATGGATCAAGTTTAGACTGGCAAATTTCTTCAGCGAAGATCCCACTTGGAGTGAGAAACCTCCCCCGATGTCGGATGTTGAGGTCAAATGGGCAGGAAGGTGATTGGTTGGGATGACAAGGGGGTGAGATTTGTGTGGATTATCCAGACCGAATTGGAGAAATTGTCGTTTCTACTTTGTATGTGGACAAGATTGGAATCATGGAGTTGATGAACAGCAAGATATGCCTCAATACGTGAGTGGGAACAGGTCAGTTTAAATATCAGTGGCTTTCCATCATAAAATTATACCTAGAACCTGTTCATATGGACTCTGATACTGCTCTACGTGATACCATCAATACCATGTGGCAGCGACAACAAACAACAGGGGGGTTTTCTGGATCTTGGACTAATGGTCTTATCTTATCTGCATCTTATCTTATCTCGTCGGAATGGGGAATGCGAGCCAAATCATTGTCTTCTTTCTTTCACAGTTTCCATGTCGCGAGAGAATAATGAGCAATCGACACATTCTCAGGTCAAGGGCTTCTCAGTAGAATCACCAAGATGAAATACGCGAGAGCCGATTGAATGCGTCTGGGTGTTGAAGAACGAATGGCAAACATTCGCCTTGGCGTGAGGCATTTTCACAGAGTTGACTCTCGCCTCCTCTTGGCCGTCGCCAACCGAACGTGACGTTTGCTGTGTCGGGGCGACAGTCACAACTTGCAACCTCAACATGCCGATTTGTAGTAGCATGCATCTACCTAAATATTCGTATACCTTTAAACAGCACCATCTGTAAACTTGTCTTTTCATGATGTGGTGTTGAGAAGCTGGGCATGCTCTCATGTATAGGGTAGGATAGGTCGCAATCTTCATTCCAACATCTTCCCAACTCCACACCGTCTTTATTAGAAGCAATGAAATGAATCGTTTGGCCTCTTCTCATTATCTCTCATCTGAAATGTGCCAAGAATGACGCGTTGAACGAGGAAGCATGCCACGTGCCATATGCATGTGTCGAATGCCTCGCAAAGTCGCACCGAGATCTGATAAACCATTAACCAATAGATTGAACCCTAATCTTCTCCCAAACATGGTAGAGAACGTTTCAAATGAGCTGTCATTCGTGCATCTCGCGCTCGACAGGTGTAAATCGCGGGGAACAATGATCTAACGACCCCAGACGGCTGGTAGATCTAGGTTCCAGACTCTGGATAACGGACTTCTCAGCCGCGCTACTCACGGCCTTCTCGCCGTTGAATCACGAGTCAAGAATTCACCAAAACTTACTCTAACTCAATTGCCGCTAATCTTGATGGCTGCCGACGAAAAGGGTGTGGAATCAGACCGAGCAAGTCCCCGCTTGCTACCAAGTTTTTGGTATGGAGACGACGATTGAGATTAGGTCTTTTGAGTTGGTTTGTTCGAGAGCGTTCTGATCCACATTATTAGCAGTGAAAATTGGCTATCAGAGTGTTATCATTGGTTGTAGAGTTTGTTTGTTGGTCTCTCCACCCCCAGATTAGCTGGAGTCTGTTTTGGTCTGTGGAGAAATGAAATTGGGATGGACTCTGAGAGAAATACGAATTTATGCGATTGAGATGATTCTCCAAGTTTCTATCGTGTAATCTATCGGTGAATCGTATCATTTGTAGCGTCAGAGACGGTGGAAGGTATATAGAATAGAATATTCCATGACTCGTACCTGTGAGCATAAATACTCAACGGCTGGCTTGTCTTGTCTTGGCCCAACTACTAAGCCAACTAGGTAACTGACTGATGACCCTGCAGACTACCTTACTCTCTTCTCAGCGACTAACGTTGGATGGAAGACAAGACCGAGCTAGTATTCTTCAAGGCAACATCCCGCACAAGCCAAGCAAGACTGAGCAATTGTTCCCCGGGCACCTCGCCGATCGAACCCATCTTCTCTTCTCCCCTCTTTTCCCCAGCATCTTAGTTATCTTAAATAAGAATATTGGGGCCGCCCTTTGGAATTCTCCATCTTTCCCCAGATCCTTAAAAAACATCTCTTTCCCCGCATCAACTTTCTTTTCTTCTTCATCTCACCATACCTACAGATCGTGGGTATCTGACCACAATCATGTTGGACGAAAAGGTCTCGGCTGTTGCCCCAGTGGCACACGACACAGACCCCAGCAAGACCCATCCCGATGTTATCGACCATGCGCGCTCCGCAGCGAACAAAGAACAGAACATGACCCTCATGCAGGGAATCAAGCTTTATCCCAAGGCTCTCGCATGGAGTGTTCTTATCTCTACATGCATTGTCATGGAAGGATTCGATATCGTACTCGTCAACAACTTCTGTAGGTTTTACTTTACTGGGACCAACTACGCGTCGCAATCACTGACAATCGCATTTAGACGCCTTTCCCCAGTGGAACAAGAAATACGGAACACTTCAGCCCGACGGAACATATCAAGTGTCTGCAGCATGGCAAGCTGGCCTGAGTAATGTAAGAATACTCCCGATTTCTCAATCTTGCAGCTAACTGACCCGATCAGGGTGCCAACGTCGGTTCCATCATCGGTCTCTTGTTCAATGGTTGGATCTCGGAGCGCTTCGGCTATCGATACACAATCATCGGTTGTCTCATCTGGCTCGCGGGCTGCATCACTCTCTTCTTCACCGCCCAAAACGTCCAAATGCTTCTCGCCGCCGAAATCCTCTGTGGTCTGCCCTGGGGTATCTTCCAGACCATCTGCGTCACCTACGCCTCCGAAGTTTGCCCCATCGCCCTCCGAGGTTATCTTACCACATATGTCAACTTCTGCTGGGGCCTTGGTCAAGAGATTGGTATCGGAATATTACGATCCATGATCGGCCGAACGGATCAGTGGGCTTACAGAATCCCCTATGGTCTGCAGTGGATCTGGCCTCTGCCTTTGATCGTCGGATTGTGGCTTGCGCCCGAGAGTCCTTGGTGGCTTGTTCGCAAGGGTCGTGTTGCGGATGCTAAGAAGAGTCTTTTGAGACTGACTAGTCTTAACCGCGAGACGGATTTCGATGCAGACGAGACCGTTGCTATGATGGTGCACACAACCGCTCTCGAGGAGAAGCTCACCACCGGAAGCTCCTATATCGATTGTTTCAAGGGTGTCAACCGTCGACGAACAGAAATCGTCTGTATGGTTTGGGCTATGCAGAACCTCAGCGGAAACTCGTTTTCGAACTACTCTACCTACTTCCTGGAACAAGCCGGTCTGTCTGCCAAGCATGCCTATTCCTTCGCTCTTGGACAATATGCCATCAACATGATTGGTGTGTTTGGTGCTTGGGGATTGATGAGCCAAGGAATTGGTCGTCGTACTCTCTATCTGTATGGACTGTGCGGCCTCTGCACTGTCCTCTGTATTCTTGGCTTCCTTGGTCTTGTCCCCGAGGCTGATCGCGAGAAGGGTGCTCTTGCGACTGGAAGTCTCATGATTGGATGGGCCGTGGTTTACCAGCTTACTGTTGGTTCTGTGGCCTACTCCCTCGTTAGTGAGCTTCCTTCTCGCAGACTTCAGATCAAGACCGTTGCTCTTGGCCGTATCTTCTAGTGAGTCTTCTTCGCATGGTCATTGTGAATAAAAAGCTAACAACTTCCAGTGGTATTGTCGGTATTGTTAATGCTATTCTGTCCCCTTACATGCTCAACCCTACTGCTTGGGACTGGAGCAACTATACCGGTTTCTTCTGGGTAAGTTTCATCAATTTTTGCGCCAGGAACCATGTACTAATCTTTCCTCACAGGGTGGTATCTGCTTCCTTTGCATCATCTACACCTACTTCCGCCTTCCCGAACCCAACGGCCGTTCCTTTGCCGAGCTCGGTGTTTTGTTCGAGAAGGGTATTAGCGCTCGCAAGTTCGCGACCACAAAGGTCGATGTCTTCCACGAATCAGTTGATGAGCATGTTCTCGATGAGCTTAACAAGGCCGACCACGCCACGGTTGAGACTGTAGAGCAGGCTGTCAGCAAGTAGATCTTGTACCCCAAGACGACGATGCTTTGCTAGAGCTGGACCAGTGGACTGTTTCTGGACTTCTTGGGATTCGGAAAATGGTCTTTGTATCTATGATGACGTAAATTAATGACATATTGACTTCATGAAATGGACTTCATGCATTTTCCGTGATATAATCATACTTGCAGGTTGAAGATCAACTAATTGTATTTAATGTACGCGTGAACACCACCTGCGAAGCTACGGACTAGACTTGGCACTGGGGACAGAACTAGAAGAGCAGAAGGGGTAATAACAGTGTGTCGGTACTAAAAATGTGTAGAAAGCGAGCGTGAAACCCTCCTAGTCCAACCAGACACTTATTCAGCAGGAATCCACTGACTAGCCAATTGTTTGATCACGCCTGGGAAATGGTCATCATCTACCTGAACACTCTCCCTCTTTCCAAACCATTCGTAAAATGCCCGCAAGTTAACAAACTCAGGGTCAGACAAAAGATCCAAATTGTACAAGTCTTTGGCAAAGTGTAAGACTGAGTACAACACGCAATCGGCAATATTGATCCGAACATTGCCGCTGCGGTTAAAACGTCCATCATCCTCGTAGTACTTGTCCAACAGTCTCAAATTCTTGTAGCAATACTCAAGAATGAGCCTTGCGGTGGTCGGGTGCGTTTCTTCCATCGTCTGGAACAACACAGAGCCTTTATGACAAGCAAACCCGAACTGGCTGGTGATTTCGTCTGCGAGAGACAACATATCTCGAACTCGGCCTCTTTCTGCTGCTGTGTCTCCGATCATACTGCCATTGGCGTGCTTGGCGAGTTCAACCTCCCAATCCTTTCTGGGATGCTGGCAAGTATCTTCAAAGTACCCGAGAATTGCGACAGATTGCTTGATGAACGATCCGTCAGGAAGTCGTAGTACGGGAGCTGTACCGCTCGGTTTTCCAGGAGCACAAAGCGTTCCGTTGGTGTTGTCCACCGTGACTTCCGTGATTTTTATGAGCGGTGAACTGAGAAGACCTTTTTCGGCAAGGTAGATTAAGACTCGACGGGGATAGATGCCCCATGAAAGGACGAACAGCTCAAGAGGAGGATTCATTGCAAATTGTTGTGTGAATACAAAATTGTGCGGTGATGTGCAGACAATAAAATATGGTTAGAGTTGCCTTTTTATAGTAAGCGATATGAGAGACTCGTAAAGTCTCCGAGTGCTCATCCTTCATCGGAGAGTTTAGAGATATCGACGGACACTTGTAATATAACCGTGAGACCAGTTCAATTATCGTATCCGAGATCCGGACACTTTACAAAGTGGCCAGATTTAACTAGTTCGCATCCTGTGGGAAAATATGGACAATAAGTACTATTTACATTGAGCAGTATAGATACAGGGGAAAATAGTAGACCCTCAACAGGCAAACAGCTCTTCAGAGAAGGCCTTTTAGGTGCCGCTTACTTCCTGAAGACCTTGATGGGAAACTTGGTGCCCATCAATTTGTACGCGGCAGGGTTAGGATGTAGTCCATCTCCAGAATCAAACTGAGGAAGCAACTTGTCTCCATCTCCAATCAACGAAGCAAAATCAACCGTGTGGTCAAAAGCCCCATTGCTCGAAATCCACTCGTTGATAGCAACCCTCGTCTCCTCTCTCTCAGGAGCGTAGTACTGGTTTCCGAGCATCTGGGTGATGGTAGCACCAATGCTGGCCATCCCAGCCTTCTTGATATCGCCCGCAATTTGTTTATAGGCAGCTATGAGACCATCCTTGATCTTCTTCTGGGTGTCAGCGTCTGTGGCGGATGGGCCAATGTCGTTGACGCCCTCGAAGATGACGACGAACTTGGCGCCGGGTTGCTCGAGAGCGTCTCGCTTGTAGCGTTGAAGAAGAGGAGGGCCAAGACCACCTTGGAGAATGGCGTTGCCACCTGCAGCCATGTTGTTAACTGCGACGTTCTTCAATCCCGAGGCTTGGAGATGGGCAGCAAGTGCATCAGACCAGCTATAAATAGTGAGTTAAGGTAGTGTCAAGCTGGTCAGATTACTCACCGATCATTTGTGTCATCAGTGCTACCTCGTCCGTCAGTGATACTATCACCCAAAAGGACGACGGCAAAGTGATCGGCAGGAGCCCAAACATCGACGCCATTAGCAAAGTACCAATGCTTAGTGCTTCCCCCGGAAACAGAAGCCGCATTTACATGGTTGCCCTTCTGCATCCAAGAGGTAGTCCTGCTACCAGGGTGTCCAGTGATGATATTTCCAGCTTGACCTTTCTCGGTATACACAGACAAAGCAAGGTTAGACAGAGGCTTCAACTTGAAGTCGATTGGGTCAGAGTAGACGATCTGTCCAGCAGGTACCGAGACGGACTTCTTTCCCTTGAATTTCAGCGTTTTGGCGGTCTTGGTGTCAATTTCACCGACACCAGCTTTTCCACCGGCGGGTAGAGCGATGGTAGCTGCGTTGATGGGCAGTTCCGTCTTGCCAAAGATGTTAGAGAAGCGAATGCGAATTTTCTCAGCGCCGATAGACATGTGGAATGTCTGACGAAGCGTAGTGTTTAAGAACTGAGCAGCAGCATCTGGTCCTCCCTTTGATACCTTGTTAGCAATGATCTTAGTCTTAACCAGGTACTCGGACGAAAAACTCACAAAAGGAGTTGGGGCAAGATTGGCAGGCTCAACTTCCTGAGGCATAGACGCCCATGAGCCAACCCAATGGCGCTCCTCATTCTTATTTGGTGCGGCAGTGGCTGA
Source organism: Fusarium goolgardi (assembly GCA_014899075.1). Classification (NCBI taxonomy): domain Eukaryota; kingdom Fungi; phylum Ascomycota; class Sordariomycetes; order Hypocreales; family Nectriaceae; genus Fusarium; species Fusarium goolgardi. The sequence goes on from JAAVUI010000423.1 coordinate 52,902, forward strand.
GAAAGCCAGACCAGCTATGAGCAGAGCCTTTGTTGTGATACCGTCTAACATGTTTACAAAGATTGTGGTACCTATCAGGAGACACGAATGGTTACGAAGGTCACAACCGAAGCATAGTTCGAGATGGGACGACGATGTTAAGTAGTAACTATAATAGCGTCAAGTTAATAGCCCATTAGGCTAAATCGTGGGGATCGACGTCTGAAACCACTTTTGCCGACCATGACTTCTTCCAATTGATGGATCTTGCACCTCCGCAATGCCGTATTGGGCTTGGCTTAAATGAAACCCTGCTCTGTCTATAGCCTAGGTAGTTAACCTGATGACGACCTACTCAACGGCATCATCGTTCATCTCGGATCTGCCCCGAATAAATCAACAGTCTGGCAGCAATATATCCGACAAAGTGGTACCTGGTATCCAATCTTATAGGGCTGCCTTTAGATTGTGACCCACACACAATCAATTAGAAAATGGTAGTACAATGATGGGAATATGGTAGGATGATTCCCCATGTTCTCCATTTCCCCACAAGGTCCGTTCGCGTATGTGTAGACCGGTGCGCTATCTGGATACGAATAATAATAAGACCACATCGCCTGACCATTGATGCAAATGTTCCCGGTTCGGAAGTACACGTGGTGAAAGCAAGTACCGACGCCAGATGTCTTGCTCAATAAACATTCGGGTCGTTTCATGCACTCGACACAGTAGTTGTAAGCTCGTTTGGCTGCATCGCCAGTGATACCTTCTGTTAGAGACGGAAAATTTGGAGCCAAAACAATCCCATTGCCACCATTAGCACCTGAAACAAAGGCATCTGGTCCACAGGCCTCGTAAAAGTCTGGAGCAGGTAAGATAGTCTCAATGGTAACTGGAGTTGCCGGTTTTAGCTTTTATGCGAGATTTACTAGTCCTTATAGCAGGTTTACCTATTTCGGTAGACACCGATGCGGCCTGGCGAGTGACTGTGTCCCGAACTACGGTTATCGGTGAGACGGTTTCGAATGTGGTCTCCCTAACCTTCGGAGGGTAATTTGTATGGGTGACAATTTCAGTGGTCGTGGTCTTTTTCGTGTTTGTCTTAGGCGCCAGAGTTCTACGAGGACCCGGGACGGTAGTAGTGACAGTCTTGATAATAGTCGAAGGAACCCTCTTGGTGCGGTCTACTCGCTGGACATGTAAAGATTCGGGCAGAATGGCAGGAGAGATTTCCTGGTTCTTCCTGACTTTGAGCTTCTTGGCTACCCACTGGCTGTCATCGCTGCGCAGATACTGAAACCCGGCGGGGGCGGCGACAGTCTTAGTATTCCATTTTGTTGTGGTAGTATATGAAGTCGAAGTTGAAGTCGTTGTAGTATAGGAAGTTACCCTTTGGGTCTGCGTGCCTAGAGGCGATCAGCAATAACCCTTGCTTAGGGCACTTTGAATCCTTACTAGTGACAACTCTGGTCGCTATTTCGACCTCTGGTGCAGCATCTGTGGTAATGGTACTCTTCGCCGTCTCGGTCTGAGTTGTTGTACGATGTTGAGGAACCACAATAACATTGGCCTTGCGGATAACCCTCTTGATCACGGTGACCTGGCTTTTGATGGTTGTAGTGGCCCGGGGGATCTTATTGGGCGCGATGTTAACAGTGCCAAGCCTGCTGGCGCAGAGAATGCCATTCGTGACCGCGAGGGCATCGTTACCCAGAGCGAAAAGAACGAGAAGAGCAGGTTTGAGACTAACCATCTTGACACGTATTCCCGGGTCTCAATTGACATCGCTGAGAAATGGATGGGTGAGAGATATAACTATTCTGATCGTAGCTCTAGAACTCTTTCCAAGTCGGCCAGTAGCTGGTAACTACAGAAAAGACTGGTCGAGATTTGCATCATTGTTTATTCGGCTCTCTTTTCCATTTCAGCTGAGGTTTAGAACAGGGGATATTATGAGAGCTAATAGGTCGATGGAAACCCAGGCATGGTGGCATTCATTAGTTCGAAAGACAAGTGACAATCATGCGGGACAGGTTTGGACTTTTGGGATCTAGACCAGACGGTGTATAATAAGCGAGTTTTGCGGACTGATAAATTCAGCTACATTATAAAAAGTTAGTTGAATGGTGGCATAGTGTACTGTAGGACAATAACGAGAATCTCCAATGATTCAGTAGATTCTTGGTTGCTTTTCTTGATTTCCATTTTGATCCTTTCTTGCTCATTGGCATGAACTTCGCCTAGTATAAGGAACAAACAAATCCCTCTAATTTCTGTACCGTCTGACATTAAGCCAGACTCAGCTTGCCTCAACTGCGCTACAAATACAAGAGCAGTAAGAATGTTTCATATCGCCACTCGTTCAATACCAATAGTATAGGAATTCTAGACCCAGGTGACATACATCAACGTTGATTTGAACCAGAACCAGCTACTTCGTGTCTCAGAAAGGCACGATGTAGTCGCCCATTGGCGAAAAAAGGACACAGGGCTTCTATAGTTGCATCTTCAGCCAGCCTTCAAGCAGCCTTTCACGTTGAGGCGTTCTGGTCCCTAGCCAAATGTTCGTGTTGCCTGTGATAGACCAAATTATTTGCAATGGATAGCAGTCAGTATTCTCTACCTATAAAGATAGGGGCTCGCCCTCCTCATCTATCATCAGCCAACAAACACTTCAACCATTTTATACAATCACCTTCAAAAACAATGCGTCTTGGAGCCAAGCCAACCCTCTGATCTTAGGATCTGACACTGGGACTTAGTATAAGCCTGCAATTTGCGACCAAGAGGGCCAAGTCTTTCTTGTATGGGCCACGTCATCTGATACCTCTTCGAATGAGCCTAGCTTCAGCTTCACTCGCTGGCTCGCAAGCGACAATGGCTGGGCTCCCCCCAAGCTCGTGCCCTTTAGCGACCCGTCGAGGTATCAGTCAGACACATCGGCTCTAGTCGTTTTCCACGGAGTTCTCTATACCTTCGTTCCATTCTCCTCTTCTGGTGATGGTGGTATGTCCATCTTCAGTTATGATGGGAATACCTTCAATTTCGTTTGTGACTAGAGTAGCGGTCTGGAGTACTCCAATCGCGGCTGTTGTCTTTAGGGACACTCTTCACGTCGTTGGCTACAATGAGTCCAATGGTGATCATTTCAATTAGACTTGGACAAACGATGGTTTGAAGACTATTGCCAGACCTGGAGACTTCTCAGCAAACACTACCATCGACGAATCGAGCACTAGTAACCCAGCCCACGTCGTTCGTCAGGATCATGTATCTCTGTTTTTCCTTACTAGCAACGACTCTCGAGCAGTTACCGAGTGCCAACTGACTGATGATAATACCTGGGTTCCCGGTCCAACTATCGACCAGAGCAGCAACAGTGGTATCAGTGTCACTTCCACTCCCGATGGCCAGCACACGTGAATATGCTTCAAGACGCACAACGGCAGGACCAACTTGATGTGTAACTGGAAGGTCAAGGCTAACTCTTGGAGTAACAATACCTCAATGGGATCTGGTACGACCTTGAAATGTGCCAATGAAGCTGCGCTGGTTGTCTCCGATGACTGGGTCTACGCAGTTTGGAACACGTACCCCAACAACCAACCTATGTACTATTCTCGCCGACCTCTCAAACAAGTTGAGATGGACAGCTGGATGGGCGAACTTGATAACCAAGACATCCCTATCTCCATGCTGTCTATCCCAGGAACCCATGACTATGCAACATCATCGTACAATACTTTCGTGGCCAAACGTTGGGTTCCCTGCCAGGACATGAGCATAGCAGAGCAATTAGACGCTGGCATCCGCTATTTCGATCTCCGCGGCGGATAAGACGGATCCGGCGCTCCACTGGGCGCATTCCATGGTAAAGTTTACCTTGGCCTTACGTTTGCCGAGATCTTCCAGATCTTCTAGACATGGCTGTCCACAAACTCAACTGAAGCTATCATCGTGCAAGTCAAGCGTGATCAAGACGGCGCAGACAACCAGCAGGTTGCCAACGATCTGTACAAGCTGATTGGGGATAACGATAACTGGGTAACCACCGATGCCATTCCGCAGTTGAGCCAGATCCGGGGCAAAATGTTGCTTGTGCCTCGAACCCCGATGCCTCAGAATCTCGGCCCTGGAATTCCGTTTGGAATCAACGCATCTGACTGGCCATGGAATAAGCAAGATACCATCACGTATGCTGCGCAAAACTTGGCCAATGTCTCCCTGACTAATGACGACTTTTGCTCTTACGAAAAGGATGGCCCATCTGCACTCAAAGATAAGACACAACGAATGCAGTTCTTCGCGGATCAAGCTAATAGCAATGCGGATCCGTCTAACTGGTTCATCGGATACAGCAGTTACATGACTGATGGCGGTGTTCCGGACTCGCCTGAGAATTACGCAACTGAGGCTCTTGGTGGACAAACTCCTCTCAACACAGCTCTGAAGCAGTACATTCGATCCAAATGGAGTATTGGTAACCCTGCCTGTGTTGGAACTGTTGCCATGGACTTCCCAGAGTCCCCAGGAGGGTCACTGATCCAGTCAATTGTGTACGCGAACGCTATCAAGTCGACCTAATTGGTTGATGATGACGCAAACGTTTCTTTTCAGGCAGTTTCGTAAATTTAGTCGATGAATGAGAATTCATGATGTGCTCCATCTGTATTATGCTGCATCAATAAGTACATGTACCTAGACATTATTGACTGACACGATACAACCTGATAGATACCTAGCCCTGGACATACAGCGTCTGAATCTGATATGGAATCATTTTTTCTCTTGTACTGTATATTCTAGAAAGCGATTTAAAGTCCCTTGTTATGTATTTTCAGTACTGACTCTCATGTACATTACGGCAATGCAGAGTGAAGACAACCTCCGCAAAAGAGGAAAAAGGCCAGCATATGCGCACCGATAGCAAAGCCACCCTGAATATCGTCCATCACAAGTGTGTAGATCAGGGAAACGGCTAGTGACACCACAAAGCCCACATATTCACAAAGAAATACAGCAAACGGATCAAGTCCCTCGACGAACCTGATACCCCACCCAATCGAGCTTCCTTTCCTAGGACAAGCACATAGCTTCTTTCCCAATTTCTTTGGTATTCTATTGAACAAGACAGGAAGTACCTCTGCATGATCTGGATTCTCGAAAAGGTGTGACAAGAGATTTGGTCCGATAGGTGGGTTTGTGTCACGCTGTTCAAAATCATATTCCATCCTTTCTTGACTTCCAGGAAGCGAAGGGCACTGCTGTATGTTGACAATATCGCTCAGAAAAATCTCAAACTGAGTCTTTGAATTAGCATGTATAGATATTGCTTTGATGTAAGTAAAGTTCCATACCTTGACGAAGTCTATGGATGATACGCGCCGAAGCCATCGCCATCTGAAGGCGCGCCGCGAATCGGAGTAAGTGTATCGTAATGCATGAAAGAAATCTCGGTCGGAGTGAATCTTGCAAATATCAGGCTGATGTGCCTTTGAAACCTGCTTCTCAAATGGGGCGCACACTATGAGAAACCTATGTTTTGAGTCCACTGCTGACGTTACTGCGGCAGAGGAAGTCTGGCAGGCTTCGTCAAACCTTTTGCGTTGATTGAAGAGAGGAAGCTTGCCTGACGTCTTCTTCAAGTAAGAGATGGGAAATGAAGCTTTCATGATAGACAAGAAATTCGCCATAGACGTTTTAGCCGGCGTTGACCCCGTGCTATCTACGAGCTCAAGATTCATCTCCTCGTAGTCTTTTAGCAGAACCCGTAACTCTTCAACCGCGCCTGCTCGCCTCTCAAGGTAATCATCGTACCCCTTATGTCCACATCGCTAAAACAGTTGTCAGTAAAATACCTCTCCTTTGCGGATGGGATACCTGCGCATGACCAAGATATACGAGTCTGATGATGTACTGCAGGGCGTTTCCAGTGTTTTGAAATCAGTTAGTTGAAGTACTGCCTTGTGACATAGCTCAGTTCAGACGATGACTCGGTGTCAGTGGATGCAAAGAGCCTAAGAGATGAAACCAAGCCTTTGAATGGTGCGCCCTCAAAAATGAATTGCTGTACGTTCTCATAGATTATGTTCTTCTCGTCGGATTCCAGATCATCAATCTCTTCAACTTCCTCAATCACAACGTCCGGAACGTATTCCTTTGTCGTTGCGAGAGACGCCCGCTCATCTATGGATGTGAGCTCACTGATGTGGCATTCCACGATGCGATCGGCAACAGTCTTCCGCGAAATTCCGACGAATTTTGCCGCATCCTTATGCAGACGACTAGTGGCATGGGCCCTCAAGTCCCGAGAGAAACGAGACAGATACCTTGCGATTATCTTGATGGCCTCATCCTGGTGTTGAGAAATCCTCACGATCTGTGGCCATAGATGTCTGAGACTGAATTCATTGAGCAATTCCTGGAATAACATGTCCGAAGCTTCCTGTTTTGTGTCATCGGGGAATGTTAGGTTTGTAGAAGGAGCTGAAGCTTGGCTAAACACAGATGCGCCATCTTCATCGTCCGAGAAATGGCGCCCATCGGCTTCCTCGTTCTCTTCAGCTGTATAAATGCTGTGTGATGAACAGGCGTATCCGACAAGGATAGTGCGATTTTGGACCTCGTGGCCTGGTCGATCAAAGGAGGCGCAGCGATCGATAGAATGAATATAGTAAGTACAGCGACATGCCGAATATAATTCTGTTAGTTGATAGCACATCTTGACTATTGTTAGGTTCAGAAAAATGGCGCTCAGAAGTGGAAAGTGTTCTGAACACCTGTCTATCTATCATTGGTTACATTTTATGCAGTCAGATCTGTATCGGCAGCACTCCAACAGATTCGGGAGTCCTGCTCCGGGAGTTATTATGAGATTGACATAGAAAAGTATGCCAACTTCTAGACGTTACCAGATAGTGAAAACTCGGCCATTGATACAAGACAAAGACTCTAGCTATATGCGGAAGTAGGGTCAAAAAAGAATTCATGTTCACAGTAGTTCTCGAGATACGACGTGAAACCTAGCAAGGGGCTTTATATACACTCCGTTGATGACCCGAACGCTGACTTTGGCAACGAAAGATCACCTGACGAGGTGGCCAGACAAGGATATTCTCTCGTCCATACACCATGGCCACCATAAGCAGTGATGCCGATTACGACACTACCTCTTAGTCTCTGCTTCAAATCTGGTAAATTTACGACCTGCAGGCATAATCGTCACGAAATGTGTTTCAACTAGTGATATTTGTTCCTTGAGTACTTGTCAAAATGGACTCGTAGAAACTAATATGGGCTCAAGTGTACTGATGTTGATCCAAATCGTGGGAATAAAATATTTCTTGTTAAGCTACAAAAATACACAGACAATCAAAGGCCGTCATCCCTATTGATAGTTAACTTCATAGACCTTCTGAACAACTCCTTTTGTGCACTCTGGAACATGTCAAGCTCGGCATTGATGGACACATGACCAACAAGACAATGTCACGAAACACAGCTTTACCATGATCTTGCAAGCCAACTATTAATCCTTTATCAATCCGAGATTTCAATTTCTGCTCGACCGAAGCTTTGGAAAAGCCCTCAATGGTTTTTAACTCCGAATTGTGAAGAAAAAGATGAAACTATCGGATATTCGGCATTGAAGTACCGGCGAGGTCTAACACTAATTTAGTTACTAGGACATGCAATCAAGTCTAAATTTAGTAACAGCACGGCAGATTGTACTTATCTTGATGCGATTGAAGAGTCGTCGGGCTATGAAAATACCCAATCAGGAGCTTAGAGTATAAGAAATAACCCTCAAGTCGTCCCTGCCTATTCACATACAGAGTGACCAACTTGTCGTGACCCTCATACCGACAGAATCAAGTATTTTTTTTGAGGCCCTAGGAGGGGCTGAAGCGAGCTTGTGTGTGTCACGCTGTACAATTGTGGTGGTTGTCAAGTACATACTCTTTCAATTTTAAAGTTTGTCTAACTCTTGAATACGTCGTCGTATCTGAGGTGCTTTGCGAACACCTACCAATTGAAACGATTGATCTTGGACTAGACCGACTTTGACCTCTAGAGATTCTGATAGTTGAGTTGAGGTCGGTTCGAGACTGCATGATAAGAAAGGGAGTGCAAGTCTTCGGGAGCCGGGCCTTTCATCAGCCCGTCAGCATAACTGAGGGGCATCGTGTAACTTTGACACTAATTGGTTGCTTCTCGCAGCGTATGGCGCATGACTGATTATAACTAATGGCGTTAAGTAGTCGTAATCAATTTCTTCACCTTGCAAGGCATTTACCCATCTTCAACCACATCTTCTACGTAGCTTCAAGCCACCATCGTCCAGACTACCTGGAAACGTATATCTGTCGTCGTTCAAGGTTTTTACGTAACATCATCATGGTGCTCGCTTCATTGAAAAATTGGAGAGCGCAATGGTTTCCTCCAAAGCCGAAATTTACCGAACAGGATGTGCCCCCTCAGAACGAACGAGTTTTTCTTGTGACAGGCGGGAGTGCCGGCATCGGATACGAGCTGGTCAAGATGCTCTATGGGACAGGTGCAACAGTCTATATGACTTCGCGATCAACGGTAAGGATCATATATTAATGGGAAGTATGAGGGTCGAGTATTGATTAATGTTCCAGGATCGTGCAGAGAGTGCCATCAAAACTATCACATCGATTCATCCTCGACCATCGAATCCCGGGACAATCAAGCCCCTATGCTTAGATCTGAATGACCTCGAGAGCGTCAAACATGCCGCCGAAACATTCTCTCAGCAAGAAAGTAGACTTGATGTTCTTTGGAACAATGCAGGTACTGGAGGAACCGGAGTTCAGTTCGGAGCGAGAACGAAACAAGGTCTCGAGCCAATGGTGGGCATGCATTGCGTTGCAGCTCTGCTATTCACTCAACTTCTCATCCCTCGGTTACGTGCTGCTATTACCTCCTCACCAAGTAGGTCGTGTCGAGTTGTCTGGACGTCTAGCTATCTTGCCGAAGCAGCAACACCAACGAATGGCATCGACTTCGAGTTCCTCAAGGAAGGTAGTTCTGATCGAGTGCAGAACTATGGTGTCTCGAAAATGGGGAACTGGATGCTGAGTCGCGAAATGGCAACCCGTTATGCTGACGGCGGAATCATCAGTGTCTCTCAAAATCCAGGTAACCTCAAGGCTGGGGCTTACGATGGTACACCAGCTGTTGCCATGTTCTTGATGAAATTTGTGCTCCGTCACCCGAGATTCGGAGCTTACACTGAGCTCTACTCTGGTCTGTCTCCCGATATCACCAGTGAGTATAACGGGTGTTACGTTATCCCTTGGGGACGGATCCGTTCAGATGATGACTGCCCACGCAGAGATATCATAAGAGCGATGACGCCTCAGTCTGCAGGCGGATTAGGATACACTGGGAAGTTCTGGGACTGGTGTGAAAGGCAATGGCAACCTTTTGTTGGTAACGTTTTCCCAGGCTGACAGTGAAATGGTAGATCACCAATCCCCACAAAGGCTATTCGTTACCGAAGATTGAGCTGTAATTGAACTACGTAGTTTGTCTGTTCTATTGAATTTACCCCCATTCGTCCCCGTGTATCATTGGGAGACGATCTGAACGAATTTGAATCCATCGATTCACAAACAGTACGAATCAAGCAATACCAATGTTTCCTCTGTGGATTGTTCTATAACTGCTCTATCTGGTCCACTGACACTTAGTGCATCTGTTGTCGAGACGCAGTCGCTTCCGTTTGACGACCACATGGCACATTACTTGCCATTGAATCATTGATCCAATCACGAACTGTAGCCCTTCCCTTTTCCTTTGTTTAGTTGAGCCTGGTATTCAGCCAGCGCGTCTCGCTCCTTTTTCTTTCGATCTTCAAAGCATGGCGTGCACACCTTGTTGCGGCTTGTCTCAGTAACACGTCGAACAGGGAGTCTGTGGACCTTGCTTTCTTTATCTTGACACTCCTCGAGCTTTTCGTCTCTCCCGATTTTGGTGGGGCAAGTCGCGCAAAGGACGGTAATTTCTACAGTTGTGCACATTTTGACTGTGTTCGTTTGTTTGTTCTTTTTGATCTTGAAGTAGTGGCTGTTTGAGGTATGTTGGATGGCTGTTATGGACAGATGAAATGGTTTCTTTCTTGACGTGTGACAGGCTGTATGTTGTCTGCTGTTGATGGAACTAGTAGCGATGCTCATTCAGGAGGGATAACTGTTGTCTATATACGCTTACTTCTACCAAGACTGTTATTGTCCATTGTCGCTGTATCTAGTGTTGGTCAGTGACTACGACCAAATAGGCTGTGATGCAGAGCGCCTGAATACACTTTAATCACAGGCGTTTGGACGCGACTTAGCAACTCACCAACTATCTGTGTTAATCAAGCCTGTCACTGTTAAATTAGTCAATGGCCTTATTGACAAGACTATTCACTTTACGAAGCGCTCACAAACCTTGCATGATGAGTCCCTGTAGCTGAACAAGGGTTGTAGCCTGCTTCGATTCAGCTTTGAGTAAACATGCATTACTCTCTAGGAAACGATGTCTACAACCTTCTTCGGGGTCTTTGTAAGGGATAAGTGCATCCTTTTGAGACGACATCTAAAAGGTGAAGTTGAAGCAGAAACAGCGTTGCAGACAAATTTCAAAGCCAAGATAATAAGAGACTGGGAAAGGTGATGCGCTACAGAACGTAAGCTCTGATTTAGAATAAAATGTCATTGATATATGGATCTATGATATTCAGACTATTTCGGGCCCAGACAGCTAGCTGAGCTATTCAACTGACTTGGAAGCCACATGCTTCTTCATCTTCACCATAATAGCATGTTTCGTGACATAAGTAGTAAAGCGGTCGCGAACCTCGGTTTTGTCTGGTTTATCAACCAACTCAATATCATAATTGGTAAAGAGATATGCCAGATTGTAATGCAGTTTGGCGAATGCCAGATTCCACCCAAGACAGCTTCGAAGGCCCTTCAGAAATCAGGACATATTGGCATCTAGACACTTTCCACCAGATTCTTATTGGCTTGGCTATTCTAACGGATTTGCAAAACAGCTACTGCCACATGTTTTTCTGTTCGTCTGTAGCCGAACAGTCAGTTGCGATTTCATAGATCGCTCGCAGATTTTCTCCTTGGAAGGACATGCAATTTCGTGCTACTGGGAGAGAGTATGTTACATGGGTCATGGAAGATGAGCTTCAAGTGCAGCTAGGGGAAGCTGAACGAGACTTGCCGATCACAGATTCTGCTTCTTGCAACTTCTGAGTTTCCGCTGCAACATCTTACATTTATATACTAGACTGTGAGGAACGAAAGTATCTAAAGTCAGCCAATCAACATCCGGTATGGTGTAGTGGCTAACATTTCGCGCTCTCATAACCTGAGAGATCAGTACCGCGGAGCCCAGGGTTCGATTCCCTGTACCGGAGTTTTGTTTTTGAGTCTCCTGTATCTGTGTTTGGAAAGACTGGTGGTCGATGTGCTGTTGCAAATGCTGTTGTTGTAACCAATATAGCGCTAAAAACCACTGTCTCCTAGAGACGGCCCCTGTTTTTAGCACATGTGGCCTAGCGGATATTACAACAGCTGTATAATACCTAGTTGACTGTAAAGTTCAATATCATATTTTTGCGTTCTTTGGATCGTGGTATAACGAGACTCCGAGCATCGTGAATAATGTTCTATTGGACTTCATAGGAAGACAAAGACGTAGATTGTCAGTCAGACTGTCAACATTGGTTAGATAGCCTATATTTTCCTTCAGAGTCAAATCATTGCTTGGCAGACATAAACCATTGAATAATCAGGTTCACGCAGCCTACTTTATGGTATATTCTGCTCACTACTCTTTGCTAAGATTTTAACACCTTTTTCTACAACACATAGCCTCGTTATTACAAAGCGACTCGTCGCTATAGAGAAGTTTTCATCTTATAGCCGATCGTTCTTGTCAACCAGCAAAGAACACCAAAGGACCCACATATTTTAGAAAGGCTATAAGAATATCACTACCGTGATTTTATTTGCCGGCTGTCAAGACTGGAGGAATCACTTGCATAGGTCCAGCTGGTTACACAATGGTTTTGATACGCCATGTCTCAACAACCCCTCACTGAAACACGAGTGGACAACTGACAATGAACACGTCACCACGTCAGATTTCTTTCCACTCTCAGCTATCAGAACATCTACTTTACACCATATCTTGAGCAATGGAAGAACAACAGGTCTTCGGCAGCGTGCAATACGCATTTGGCCCTGACGGTGTCTTGGTAACAGGTCCAGTCTTGATGGATGATCCAGCAAGCGGTAAAATTATTTGTGCATTCTGCCGGGTACCCAAGTCGGAGCACAGCTTCCTGACTATGGCTCCGCATAACTTCAAAAGTCAGTTCTGTCTAGACTGCGAAAGAGTAAGTTGTCCTTATCTACAACGAAACCTGGAAAGCATATTGACCATACAAGCCTCGACCGGATCAGCCTCCGCCTTCGACATTGGGCAAGCGAGGTTGGGACACTGAGCCAGAAAGCACAGAGCCGGGGCCTGAGTTATCAAAGAAGCCGAAAGGCAAAGAGCCGGACGACCAGAATGGACCGTCTGTATCTTAGGTGTGTTTGGGGCTGAGTGCCTAAACATATCATTTTCTGGATAAGGGATCAGTAAGGAATCTCACAGTAGACCGAAAGCGTACGAGCTTATCAAAATGAAGATGACATGGATGTGCTGGGAGATTGGGATTGTTATTAAACATGTAGAAAATATAAAGTCTCATGTTGATGCGCCTTTTCAGACAATGTCAAAAGAGGTGCGGGCCGTTCCGTAGACGGCATATTTCCACTAACCTAATCCAAGCTACCAGGTAGGGAGTTCGACAGCTAGAGATCATGTTTCACCACGCGGCCCAGAGGCCAAATTCACAACAGGTGATGTTACTTATTACGTAGTTGCGTCAGAGGTTGCTTGATTTGAATACTTATCCTGAACTACTTTCATTGTGGTGGATTGCGTGTATGACTTCACGTTGGGATTGATTCCACACTCTGCGCCAACTTGAGGCAAAAAACTAAAGCTATCCTCACTCGTTAATAACAATCAATCATACGTATGTCTTTGTCTTACTTATATAATATTGAAAACACGTGGAATTAGTTAGAGACTTCGCGATATTGGATGGCTTGACTGTGCCATTCATCAGTCCTGGGACTTCGGATTGAACGAGATTTGGTGTTAGAATGCAGTATCAATGCTAAAGAACAGCAAACACCATGCTGTTATAAGCCAGAATTTCACTTCTGTACACCACATACGACTAAAGGTAGTAGAAAATACAGGATCCCATTAAGTATATTCATTCTGTAGGAGAATCTTAGCTTTCTAAGGCCAGAACCTCTACTTTAGCAATACCTAAACTCACTTTTTAAAAGTTGACTAATTGCATGCTAAAGATATATGTAACATAACAGCCAGATCTAAAGGCAGTAATAATACACCAAATACCTCTATCTTAAATAAAATAAATCTATACTTAAAAAGAAATTCTCCTTATACTGTAGTATGTGTTTTGTTTTAACCCCTTTAGCTCACATATATGCGTTTAATACTCCTTTAACTGAGAATTATCGTTGTTGCCGATCGAATGTTGAGTAGCCTGTTGGGAGACAGAGATTGGTCGAAGGATCGACTAGAAGAGTTGGCTGACGCTGACTGAACAGTGAAATGAAAGGATAAATGATTGGTCAGTGTTGTATTGATTCTTGTTTATTGTAAGTTTCTTGTATATGTAGGGAGCTCAAGACTGAGGGAAGCTCATGAAGGGTGTCATGTATGCCCGAATGGTAGTAATACATATAAAGCCACGCGCTTTAGTCAAGGTCGGCCACGCATTAATGCCTGGTGCCAATGTGTCGGTCACACGATGCCGACAGTCACCTACGTGAAGGTAGGGGATTCATGTTGCCGTGCATGGAAACAAAAAGACCCAAGTGGAGGTTATTGTGCAGCGAGGGAGGGGGAAGTAAGGAGCTGACTAACTCTGCATAATACCTAGGCAAGAGTGCAAAGCGACTTCCCGTATTTCTTACCTTACGTTTGTGGTGAGAAGTTCAGCTGCGGGCTAGACGGCAAGGTAACGGACTAAACTCTTCCACAGAGTATTTATTTCTTCAAAACGTTCAACCTAGCAATAGCAGCAATAATGCCTTGGGTTTGGAGGGGGTTAAAATTGCAGTGTACTGATGAACAAACCCCTGTTCACCTCCTGTTCTCGGAATGGGTTAAAAATGCACTGAAAACATGAACGATATCCCCGGGGGGTTGAAAGTCCAGCTGGAAGTCCGATAGGTTCATTCCAGAGCTCACCTTATGCGGGCGGATGTCTTACAGGGCGGAAACTCATTTTCCTGGTGTTTGTAGACAACCTATATTCGAGGCTGACTGCAGGTCAAAATGGCAGTGCTGGAGATTTCCGCCCAACCCTCCACAACAATCATCGATGGCACTAACCTAGCAATTCTACGAGTTCAGTTCCCAAAGCGCCAGAAAGAATTGCAGAATATACCACATCTACATTGTGCAGAGAAGCCTTTTGGGAGGTCAGTTGGGGTTTCACCTTTCCATGCGTTGTCGCCAAAGTTAATCCACATTGAGTTCAATGATATCGAAAAAATGTAGGCCATTAGTTAAGGGTGATGGACTTTTTGTTCATGATCCCGAAACATTACGAAGTTCTATTCCATATGAGCTAACCTGCAGGCTGGCCGTGGCAGAATGAGGAAAGGCAGTGTAACCACTATCGCTTGGTTTTCCTGGACAGTTTGAAACAGAAAAGACTTCAGGTGTCCTCGTCTGCTTGAAAATGGGAGGAAGCTCGCTGCCTTCTGGCTAAGTACAATGAGGCGAAAGGGTCCGCGCCTTCTTAGACCGCAGTAGAAGAAACTGTAAAGAAAGAAAGCAAGGCCGATCCCATCGTTGGTGCAACCAGCTCTCCAACCACACCTGATGTTATTCAGAAGCAAAGTACCTCTGACGACAACTTGGAAGACCAGACCTCCAAGAAAGTAGACAAGGGTAAAGGAAAGGCTACAGAAGACCCCCCAAGGAAGGGCCATGTATGGCTCGATCCTGACTCCCACAAACTATGGCTTTGGATTGATTCTTCGGGACCCAAGAAGAGGGATCTTGCTGCCCTGGAAAATATGCTGAGAATGGCAGGACAAGTTGTCTCTCTAAGCGCTTCCAAAATCGCACCAAACAAACAGTATCTCAATGTTGCAAGCCAAGTCCATTCAAGAAGTCGACAAAGCGTGCGCCGAATTCTCGACTCTCACAACAATCATTACGGATTATACTGGCAACAGGGCAGTTACGAGTGTTTGGGGAACGACATTTATCCAGATGCCGAGAAGAAAATCATCATGCTCGACGTTTCTGAATATGAATTTTACTACAGGCCCAGGGAAGGGCCCAAGTGTGTTGAGGGTGTTATACCGATATTTGATAAGCAGATATTCCCTGAAGTAAGGCCAGATAGCGGGTTATTGAACGTGCTGGTGGTTAATCAGAATGTAGTTTTTTCGGATTCTGTTGTTGAGTGAGTTTCAGTTGCTATCATTCATAAGATGGCGTGGGAAGCCGCAGGACCTAAAGAAAGGGAGGTCAAGATAGTTTAGAGTGGATGGTATACATCATGGTAAGTCCCATTTATAATCATTCATTAAATAAAATCATTTCCCGCCTTCACAATGGCAGTAAAACAATCACTAGTATTGGCTTTGTATCAATAAGAGTTTATGAATACAGAGACCCTACATGTTCTGGGCTATAGGGGAAAGTGTATATAAGTGCTAAAACTGGAGTGAAAGAGAAATAGGTATGAGAATAATAATGAACGTAAGATTACTTTAACTAAGCTTGATTGAATTAAAATTGACCGGAAGACCTAACTCTGTCTATAGCCTTAAGGTACTGTTAAGAAAACGGACAGGTAACAGTAAGACGAATGTACTATGGAGGAACCCGATGATCGGATATCCAGGTGAATGATTAATCATCGGACATCTAACGGCAGTCGGATAAATGTCGGGGAGTCTTCAAATTTTGCAGCTAAGTGTAGCTTGACAATGAATGACTCCCGTCGGCTCTCCCATAGTCAAGCGACTAACCGGCGGATTAGTAGTTGGGTAACTACCAGGGAATCCCCGCTGTTGTATGTTTTTCATTTTTTAATGATTATCACTATAGAGTAAGTAGTCGTCTTGCATGCTAAGGGCTAAGAATGTATTTTTCATCTCTTTTCTCTTCTAAGCCATATACTAACAATGGATGTATCTGTCTCAGTGGAATCTCTTCACAACCTTCTAGGTGGGAGGAAACAACCTCTTTCGACTACTTAGTTTATGCAGTTCCTAGCCCCAGACTCGACTAGCAAAGAAGGATACCGTCTGTGAAGCCAACCTCCAACCCCGCCGAATGGATCTTCCCTGTCACTCGTCTCCTCCCTTCCATCGAAGGTGATGACCCGAAGCTTGAGGACCGCAACCTGCTTCACCTCATTCATCTCAGCGTGGACCTCAACAGTATTATCAACGTCCATTGGGGAGGGGGGTGACTGGTGAGGGTCGAAGCACCCTCTCATAGTGTTGCAACTTGGCGTTTTTGAGAGAACCAGGAAGTGATTTGTGAAATATGTGCCTATAAAAAAAGCATCAGTACAAGAGATTAACCGAACATCTATGAGGAATAGCTGGTTCATAACTAGACTCTAGAAGATCCTTCTTCTCCCACAAGTCGTGCTTGTTGAGATCATCTTTGGAAAAAGTCATAATTCTTCTTTGAATTCCGTACCCTGCCTACTATCAGTATCATATCTGGCTTGCTGGTTTTCCTATGTCTTACCAAACCCTCCCCACATTCATGCAATGAATCGCTCAGCTAACTTGGTCCCTCCGTTCTTGGCATCCTCGATAAGTGCCTTGTCCAGTTTGGCAAAAGGCACTTCTCTGACGCAAGAGTCGGCAGATCCAGGTTTGTTCCAAGGATTAATTTGCTTGAGAAGAGGATGCTCGAACAGTGACCTGCCATTCTCGGGTCCGAAAGGCTCGAAATATCATTTTCGTGTCACGAGGTGAAATGTTCCGGCGCCAGTGATGGAGATCCCAGCAGCTGCTTTCGCGACTAAGAGTAACCGTTGGCGGAAAGCAGGTGATGCTCGAAACATGGCGCAAAAACGGAGGACTTTCGACAGAAAAGAATGATGGTAGCGAAAGGAAACTGCTTGACCTTTGGACTTTATTAAATATCAAGGTCCAGGAAAACATTTTCTCCCTTGAAACCGGAACCGCCGTGGTTAATAATCTCCACTGTCACTGGTTCCATGGATCTGATAACCCGTTGAATCAGCGGGAAAATACTTCTACACCGTACTGTAGCCTAGCAAGCCAGTTAGTTTGCTGGTGCTAAGAAGTAAGTACCCTTCTCGTTCAATCAACTTAGTGGGTAAAATGGTGTTCACCTAAAATGCTTTAGGGTATGAGAATTAAAAAAAAAAACAAGAATGCAAGCTAGACCACTGATATGTATTGACTTGCTCCTGATTTCGTCTATATTCCTCGAGTAGCCGATGTTCCTGATACCCTGACGTCCACTGGGCACTGCTGTCATATCACCCATAGACAGCTTGATATCTTTGTCTTAGTACCGAGATGGTCATATACGGTTTTCAAAGGAAACAGTTTTATCGATCATCGTGACTACTTCAACGGAAAAAATATTCCAATCTGTCACGTTAGAAAGCAACTGAAGTTCTTCCCGTCGATTTTGATAATGCATAGTTTGATGATGCACTTGAAGGAGTCAACCCTGGAATCTCTTTGTCTATTTCTATGTAGATGTCTTGATTTTGTGAATCCTCAGAAAGTCTACATCAACACCCTAACCTCGAAAACCTAACTAGCGCAACAGGATAATCATTGACATTTACTGTTCCTCTTCAAGATTAGAACCACCCAGAAATGCTCTTTTGGGTCCCCTTTCATCGAAAGTTTCCTTGTCCGTTGCAGAGAGACAAAGGAGGGTTGCTTCCAGGTTTGGCGCACACCGAGATAGCTCCTTCAATCCAACGAATACCGTTGTAGCTTCCCTCTTCATGACTATCAGCATACCAAGTACCAACCTCCGTGGCGGATCCGATACAGCCCTGGAACTGACGGCCTGAGCGACGGGTGGTGAGAGGCTTGGTGATCATGACACCGCAGTTACCATCTTTGATGGTGCCCTTGGTGACGACTGATGTTAAAGTCGTCCAGGTCTTGCTGTAGTCGACGCCCAGACTCGCGCCAAGACGATCCTTGACGAACTTGATATCAATTCCTGCGCTGCCTGAGACTGTGTTGGCAACATTGAAGCCAGATGAGACGCTAATGTCCATATCACCGACGGCGCAAACCACTGGGGACATCTGAACGTCCCAATCGACAAAGGTCTCGGTCTTGTCGGTGGTTATGTAGGACGTGCCATCGCAGTCATCTCGCTTCTCTGGCTGGGCTGTGTGGTTTGTCCACTTGTGGATGCCGGCAACATCGTGACTTTCCCAGCGTGCTTCAACCTTGGGAGCACCGATCTTGATACCCTGAGCTTTGAGCTTGGCAAGATACACCTCTTCTTTGACGACATAGGCTGAAGAACGTTTAGTGCTATTCCCACACATTTCTCGAGAGCCAAAACTTACCCGTATCCTTCACAGGGACAATAACATCGCCTGACTCTACTTGGTGGCCTGGAGTCCATTCCGTGGCACCAGGAAATGGGTTTTCTTCCAAAGGCATCGCCTTAGCGACGGAAGCAAGAAGCGCGTAAACGAGAGCAGAATAGTGCATTTTGAAGCGATTGTTCAAGGTGGTATGGGGAAGGAAGATTGAATTTGATTTGGCTGTTGAAGTTGCGATGTCCAAGTCGAGAGATGATGCTATGAGCGGTAGACGATTGACTATTTATGCTCATCGCGAATCGGAATAGGCCGATGTCTTTTCATCTGCCGAAGATTCCATATCTTTGACTTTAAGCTTGTTGAACATTTCGCGCATCCGTGTCCAAGTTCTTGGATATTTGTTAACCCATAGTTCATTTTCGTGACAGTCTCTGAAACAAGTTCTTGTCTATCGCTATCTTGATAAAGTTTAAGAGTGGATAATAAGCTCGGCGCTTATCCGTTGACATCCAAATTTATGATGATCGGAAGTGGAAGTTGGTATGATTTCACTAGGGCTACAGATAACGTCTGCGATGATCATGATGCTATTGCGGTAACCGTATCGGTGGGGCATCTAATTAAACAGGATGATCTTTTCTCACTCACTTACACGAGAATACGAGTCCGAATTGGGCTATAAGGTTTTTACCTTTGTTAACCACAACCAATGAAAATACTAATGGACTTGTTCCATAGGTGGGAATACTACTACCGATAGACCGCCTCACTATACATAGTAACTTGTGATCGTCCCAAAAACACTCATATCTCGGATCATGGCAAGACACAACTGCCGTCGACGTCGGACCGACACCAGGGCAAGGGAACGATGATGTGACATGATGCGTATAAAGATCTTCACAAATCTTTGTTAGAAGCATCTCTTCTCAACTCACTCTTCCCAAATAAACTGGATTTCTTATCTACTACTCACTATGCAACTCTCTATCTTCACATTGGCCCTCGTGGCCGTATCTGGGTTCGTATTGACAACACAGTCCCCCTTGGCAGTCGATAACACGATGTTAACACACTGGTTTCGCAGCACTTTGGCGGATACCCATAAGGCTGCGGCGTGCGTCTCCAACAAGGCGACATCCCCAGAGGGCGGTACTGGCTGGAGCGTCAGCTACAACTGGAAGACTACTTACGAAGTTCTCGCTGATGCTACTCAATGCGCTTGCAACCACTACAAGGCACGAAACCAGGGGAGCGAATGGTGGAACACGTGCCCCGATTGTTCATTTGTTAGTTGGCCGCGACCGCAACTTAAATCAACTTCTTGCTAACGCTATTGTTAGGACGGTACAATTTGCAGCTCTCCCGAAGGCCACATTGGTGGGGATGAGGTAAGCTTCTTAGTCCTATAGGGAGACAAAGTTCTAACAATATTACAGATGACATACTACTGCACGGAGCTGTGTGGCGCTCAAGGAGCGCAAGCAGACTAGACCAAGAAGCGGAATATGTGTCAATGAGGGAATTGTCTCATGATACCATTCGTAGAAGAAGGATAAACATAATGTACTGCATAAGTGATGGAATAAGAAGATCTGGTTATGTTGCCAAGAGTGTAGATTTGTGATATCGTCTTATAACCAACCCTTAAGCTAAAATGGAAACCTTTGTGTACCCGACATAGAGACCAATCTGTAAGACCATCATTTCGGGACCAACAATCCGTAAAATATTGCAATCAAAAGCTAGCGTTCCAGCATGAGTATTCAGGCGATTGCAGAAGCTTTTCGTACTGCCTCCTCCTCACACCCACATTGCCTCCATCAAACAGAGACAAGACAGTAGCATCTTTGAGCAGGCGCCCGAATCCTGTCTCGTCAAGATAAGATCGCCTAGTTATTGATCATGTCAGCATACGAAGAGACTTATCTTCGGACTCAACGACTTACATTCCCACGGCTTGCATGACCTCCCATACAGCCTGTACTGCTGCTTCTCCACTGTATATCTTTGCTTGCAGGCATGCCTCCAGCCTGCTGATGGGATCGCCTCTTCCTTTGTCGAATGCGTCTAGGGCGTTACGCACAAGCAGACTTGACGTGTCGGGCCTTAATCTTTTAATTGATAAGAAGATCTGCCACACTCTGTCTTTGGATGATAGGAACGCTGCCGCCTCTGTTATCCTCTTTTGCAAACTTGAAGGCTGCTTCAAAAGCCGTGCGCATGATACCACAGGCCATGGCTCCAACGAGTGCTACAGTGAAGCTGAATGCCATTTCGATGATAGAAACTGTCGCATCACCTTTTGCGTAAAGAAGATGATCTGCTGGAACCCGGAAGTTGGTATACCTTGTGTGCGGACCACTGGAACCAGTATGGCCCATTAACTCGGGCTCGCCAAGGATAGTATAGGCCTCAGGACCATTTTCGGCTATTATGTCTCTTGTAACCAGAAGAATCATTATGTTCTCCCTGGGGTCAACGTCCACCTTTTCAGGCCCTCCGTCGTCGGAGCAGCGGACGTAGAGACAAGTCAACTCAGCGCCCTTGCCGTCCCACCCAGCGCTATTTGCCGTCCAGAGCTGGAACAATAAGTGTCAGCAGCATCCGCGCGAATTGATATCATAAGCATGGATCTTACCTTCTCGCTGTTCACAATGTAGTAGTAGCCTTCGTTCCTGGCAGTAGCG
The DNA here is from genome assembly GCA_014899075.1 of Fusarium goolgardi. Taxonomy (NCBI): domain Eukaryota; kingdom Fungi; phylum Ascomycota; class Sordariomycetes; order Hypocreales; family Nectriaceae; genus Fusarium; species Fusarium goolgardi. Next base: position 74,292 of record JAAVUI010000423.1, read on the forward strand.
CCTAGACCTTGGTCTCCCTTTTCCAGATAGTTGGCAGTACCACCAGGCTCTGAATGAGCAAGACTAGCGAGATAATCACCGTTACCGCTGATGAAGGGCTTTAAGAAACGCTTCTTCTGCTCTTCTTTACCACCAAGAATTAATGGCATCAATCCCAGGGCAGTGCCAACCAGGGCCATGTTCACACTAGAGTAAACGGTGTAGAATTCTTCCACGATCAAAGACATATCAAGGAAAGATCCACCAGTACCCCCATCTCACGCTGGAATGAAGGCTTTGAGGTAACTGGCCTCGGCACTGGCCTCGAAGAACGGCTTTGTTGCTAGGAATCATTCACTTTGGCTAGAGAAGCTTTTGTATGCGTCTCGTGCTGGGCTGAGTTCCTTGCGAGCGAATGCGGCCGCATCCTGAACAATCTTTAGCTGCGTATCGCTTAGAGAGAAATTGGCCATGTTCGAGCAAAGAAGAAGGCGTTTGGAAAGATGGTTAAGAGAAAGTATTGCGGGGTTACTGAGGTGTTAGCTGGTCACCAGGAACAAGGGACTATGGCAGATTACACAAGGGTTATAGTTGACCTGCCAGATGCAACAAAGAGCCAATTAAACCTGATCCAATTAAACCATATGTATCAGCAGATGTGATTATCAGAAACGATAAGATCCAATTGGTTAACGATAAAATAATAAGCTTACACGTGGGGGGTGAAGGACAAGGTATCCCTACTAGGGGGGATTCAATCTCACCCCCCCACGGGGGCAGTTGATTCGCAACTTACCCGAGGTATCTCCGATGCCTGCAAATTCACTAGTAATCAGATGTAGATTCTGTAACTGCATAATTATCGATAGATAACTTAATATAGGGTATCTATCCTGGATTTTTATCTAATTAGATTTATTTTCAGCTTTAGATTTTTACAGTTAACCTAGATTATTTATAATACCGAGGGTCCTTCTATTATTATACAGTTTCTATAGTAAAATAACTACCTTTTATTTGCGAGTCAACCGCCCCCCATACCCAAGGAACGCAGGTTGGGGGGGTGATATTGAATCCCACCCAGTAGAGTGGTAGTTCTCGGATGATAGTTATGCAAACAGATAGAACTAGTCGCTGCTGGCTTCATGGTTACAAAGCCCTGATTTTTGAAGACACTTCAAGCATATTTAGACCAGGATCTTAAATCGGTAAAAGTTACTTTCTAAGTTTGAATCCCGAGCATGCCTAAGACAGACACTCAGCCAGCATGGGTGCGACTGTGACTATTTGCTTACTCTCTGCAACCAATCAGACTTTGTTGTCCCAGGACTCATTTAATAATAACACAGGACTATCAAATTTTCTCGTATACGATGCTGTGTCAATGTAGTCCTGGGCAGCCATCAAACTAGATCTGTACAAGGCGAGTGGTTTGGGCGGCAGCCGTATGATCCACGGAACAGCACTGTCTTTTCTGACTAAAAGATAAGCCCCTTGCGGAACAAAAAGTGCAGTGACTGGATATGAACACCACATTCTGTTACATGCATTAGTAAGAAGCGCACAAGATGGTGCTAATAGGTGTGTGATCAAGAACTCAAGAGCCTGAAAGTGTCTGATTCGCTTCAGTCAGTCGACATGGTAATCTTTACGCAGCAGCTTCCTGTCGCAATTATCTCACGATAGTGATGCACTTCTCAGGTACTCCCAGAGTAGTGAATAGTTACATGCCACACACAGAGCCACAAACACTAGAGACCTGCCATCGCGGTATATTTAGCAATGAAGAGGACTCCTGACTTCCGCAGCAGAACACAGGACAGCTTTACTCACAAGCAGTTTCACGAACAGTCGTTGACAATAATTATAAACGAAAGACAACATGGCGGCAGGTTCATCCACCAACACTTCAGGACAAACTCACGGAGCATACATGCACCGCGTCGAGAAGATCTTTGTCAACGACCAGCAAGCATTCGAACGTGCACTGGATCGAATCTTTCCCCTAGGCTATGAGATCCAAGACTACAGCCACCTGGTTGCAGAGGAAATGGGGCGAGCTGAAGCAGAGCGACAGGCCACGGCACATACAGTAGTGACGGACACTCTTATGCCAGCGTCCTTTAATCTTCAGGAACGGTTGCAAAGCGAAGGGGTGATTCTGCGCGATTGAGCTGCAGCTACCCAAGGGATGATATTCCACTGGGTTAAGGACGTAGAGATACGGTTGCGCGGCCACATGGCTCAGGTATAATGGAATTCTGGATGCTACAAGGTACAGTCGTGCAGCCAGGGACGTTAATACATGTTTTTGATTGAAGGCTACGCCTTATTCCGTAAAATATAAGCAATATCGTCTATTAAATTTAATCTACACTGTGAGTATCCAATAGCAATACCTGGCTGGAGGCAAACCTGTGACAAGATTCATGATGTAAAGTTACAAGACCAAAGAGCCCGACTTACCGGAATTTTATCTTCCGGGGACCATTCAATTACCTTGAACTATTTGATAAGACAAACACCTTGATAATGAAGACAGCATGTGTTGGCTACATGCTTAAGCCAAGTAATTGATTCAAGGGGCTTGACTCGTCTCTTCCCCCTCACATGTCCTTCGAAGCAAATGAGGTTTACTGAATAGAACACCATATCCAAATAAACTTCTTCTGTATCGTCGCTCATAGAATTACCCAACACTTCTCTCGGGCGGAAGTACGTGGCTTAACAAGTGATCTGACAGGGAATATTGGAAGGTGTCACGCCAGCAGCAACGTGTTCAAATGCCTTGTATAGAGTTTGGGATGGTATCTCACTCAAGGATTCCCCGCCTAACAGTCAATTCTTCTTCTTCTTCAAATGATCTTCGCACCATGGTTCTCCTCAAGTCTTTCGTCGTTATCGTCATCTTGGCTCTTGGCCATTTCGTGACTGCGAGCCCCGCACAACAATGTCAGAAAGCGGAATGCCAGAAGGAACAAGGTCAGAAGAAGAAAAGCGACAAAGGTCCAGTACCACGAATTCACAAGATATCATCAGTCGACCTCGCTTCGTACAATGGAGCAGCTGTCCCCTACGCGCGACCTCTTGAGCGACGTTCACGTTTTATCGTTGGCAAAGACGACAGAAAAGAGTGGGCTAACAAAGAATATCCGTTCAATGTCATCAGGGAAATACGCTTGGGTGAAAAGGTGTGCACGGCTACGGCAGTTGGACCTCGACATCTCATGACAGCACAGCACTGCTTTCCTACCAAGCCAGTCCCCATCAAGATCAAGTTTAAGGATGGGAAAGATCGTGTATCGTACGCGATTGATGTCATTGTCTCTTGGCCTGAGCACAAACAGTGTCGCGGGACTGATGACTTTGCTATTTTGATCTTCGACAGGCCGATATTCGAGAAGGATGGGTACTTCGGAGCCAAGAAGTTCGACTGCAAGAAGAACATGAACAAACCAATCTACGTGTGTACCGATTCGAAGTTCATGTGTACTCTTTTATACTGACCGCAGATGTAGAAGCATGCTGGGTTCCCAGTAATCGACCGCAAAGTAGAGCGCCTACAGCAAGACAACATCAAGGTGACCATGTGCAATATCTGTGATCAGACAACTCAGCTCGCGACTGATACAGATGTCGACCGTGGACAATCTGGTGGGCCTCTGTTTAGAACGATGGATGGAGCAGCTTGGCAGTACGGCGTCTTGAGTGGCTATCAAAGGGAGGTGGGCAGTATCTTTACGTCGGGACAGAACTTTGTAAACGTTATTGCCTATGCACGTGAAAAGTACCCTTAGGTACATTCGTACTGAGAGATGAATGGACGCAAAGTCACCACTGGGTTGCCTGGTGGGCTTCAGATGGGCTGAAGGTCATGGGAAAGGGGGAACGCTACACTCACACCTAAACACTCTCAGACAGTGCATCACAGGCGTGGCAACCTCAAAGTAGACAAGGCCACCACACCCGGTATATGGTAACAGAGCTCTCAATGGCCACTAAAATAGAGCTATTTCAACTAATGCACCCTTATCACCCGCTGTGTGATCATACGATGTGAAGATGGGACCCAGATTGTCCAATGAGCAGGGTATTGCACGTCAACGGACCCGGTCTGGATATTCTGAGACTTCTGGTTATCGAGAACTACCGGCAGGTTCGGCATCTCCATGGTCTAGGAGCTTGAAGAATAACGTTCACTCTTCTCAGACTATTGGATACCTACATGATGGTTAATATTCACAAGATCAGCGGCTGGACACCAGTGACATGGCCTCTACGTGATGCACAAAGCGGCAAGTGAATGACCAGTATCTCTACAGATTGGTGACACGAGTATGGCATCGACGAAGGCACATGAAAGGGGCCTGGTTGATGCTGAACCCCCTCCAGGAGAACCTCCAGGAATCGAACTCGATGGTATATCGTTTAAACGTGACTGGAATGGGTCGTAGCCAGTTCAAAAGTTTGAAACCCGGATCCAGACGCCAAATATTTGTAGTCTTCTGTTACTATGCTTCACATGCGAGCGAAGCTGGTGGTTGTAATGACGGATGTGTGATCACTAACGCGTATGAGATAATGACGCTGGTGGAAACCCTTGGGTATAAATGCGCCAAATTCGACTACGACACAACATAGAAATTCATTTGCCCCTGATACCCTGATATATGGCTCAGTCACACTTTCTGGCAGCCTCACCCTTGCTTTCTTTACTGAAGAACTCAGCAGCATCATCCGGAACATTATCTTGATTTGTTGGATAGGCAATGACACGGTAAGAGATGACATATTACAATTAATCGTATCAGCTAGGACATGGTCCCAAGCAGTACACCCGGAAAGGATAGGAATGTGGATTTTGACCCCGGATTCCGCTTATCTTGCTTAATTAGCTTACTGGGTAAGTGGTTGTTTCTTCACAGCATACAGCCAACGGAGCTGCATATCATTCTTGGTTTCCTACTCGTCTTCAAGATTCCGACTCCATCCGACCCCATAGCTATGTGATCTTCAGATTAGCTCTCCCTTCAACAATTAATTGTTAGAGCGCTTGTGCATGATGAACTAAGATCTTAGTCCACCACCGACAGAGCCTTGTCAGAACATTCCAAAGGTCTTCAGCTTATCATCTAACCCAGCTTCGGAAAAGTGTTCTCTATAGTGTTACACTGCGTCTACGATCCATGTAGAAAGTAAAGTATAATCTCATCAAAGAACGACGCCAAGACGGAGCGTACCCGTACGGTCCCGAATATTCAAGGTAACAACCTCTTCAACCAATGTCCGTTACGCAGGTGGAACTAAGCCAACTTGGTACGCTGCCGAGATCCTTCGGTTAGAGACAAAAGTTAAACCAACAGTCCGTGCTTGACTTGACTTGGAGGAATTAGTAAGAAGCTCCGAATCTCACAGTGAGATAACTCACTAGCTCGTGGGGGAAAGAGGGGAAATTCGAGCCTGGTCTGGAACTTGGGGTGCTTTAGGCTAGTTGGAACACGGTGAGCCAGCGACTCAGAGGTTGGGAAAGTGACTGATGTTGGATGCTTCACCTTGTCTTGGCGTCGCACTACCGAATATTACCCCCGAAAAAAACACGAGTCTGATGTCATGTTGTGGGACAATGTCACACCGCATTTGGAGACCATGTAGGATGCAAATGCAATCTCCAAACTCAACACATGCGGTTGGTGCAGATCTGTCAGACGCTACTGCAGTGTTTGGAGCGGTCTATGATGCTGGATATTGGTTTTGATGGGTCTCTTTCCTGGCTTAGACTTACAATACATGCAAGTGCTCAATTGGATAATGAAACTGTGGTCAATATTGTCCATACAAGTGTTGTGCCCGGGTTGGCCAAGCAAGTCGGAGAAGATGAGTGGGAAGATTGGAACTTTGCCCCTCAAAATCCATGGTAATGGCTAGTTCTCCAAAGGGTGGCTTGCCAGCTTGCTAGCTCAAGTTCGTCAATGTAGACGGCTAGAAGAGCAGGTGTGCTGGAATGTCGTCGCTACAATATTGGATGCAACCTGTCCAAACAACAGAACCAATAAGAAATGAAATAAAGCAGTAGTAAGACTTCTAAAATCCCTCGTGCTTCTTTAGTACCTGATCTGCCTTGACCCAGAACTTGACTTCCATAGTATCACTAACTTTAATTAGCAAAGCTACTGATCACCCCGTGGGGGCTGAGCCACTCTACCCCAAAGCTAAATTTGCTATAATAGCGCAGCGCAGCCTTAGTGAACCACCAAGTATCGGAGTAAAGCCAAACAAACAGTTTGGACAACCAAGCCTAATTCCTCACTTCAGCGCTTACCACACGCTGACTCAACACCCTTGGCTCACCCCGCGTCGAAAGACTACGGTACAAGCGCCATCACTTCTGTTCACGGGATTCCTCGGAACGGTTCTAGACTTTCCAAGAGTAATAAGTGATGCAGACAGTGCTGGAATGATGCAACGACCCCAACTCTGAACTTGGCTAGCATAGGCTCCAGCTTTTCCCGAGCGTTAGCCTAGGGTCGTATTCATGACACAAGAGCACAGGGGAGATCCTTGCCTTGCTTGCTGAAGAGATTGAGTTGGACCGTTAAAGTTGGTCATCTCTGATGGAACCGTGCAATGGCCATGTTTGTCGGCGAATTAAATAATCAACAGCTGAACCCTTCGATCGTTGTAACCATCGGCCAAGCCTTTAAAATTAACCACAATAATAAGGAGAAAAGCTAGGAGAGGGGATGGTCTTGGTCTGCGGAGTCGCTCACCAAGAGAAAGGCCAAGGAATTGTCAACCACAGAATGCGGAGACTGGTTCCTCTTGGCATAACACCCAATGAATCATGGAACCAACAAGTCTGTGACAGTAAGTCACAAAATCTCACGTTCAAAACGGTCGGCCTCTAGAAAGTCTTCCACGACGCAGGGAAAGATCAGCCACTCGGGGATCACTTCTGACGCCAGCTCATTCACAACCCAACTGCTTCCCTGTCTCCTCTTCTCCATGGATCTCTCTACTCCACAACCTTAATCGTTTAAGCTTAAACTCCTTCCCTTCTCGGGTTAGACCCGTTCATAGCGAACGGCCGCACAAACCTGTTTAGGAAATGTCGCCGTTGGTGAGCACAGGCCGTGAGACGCGTTAACGGCGGATGTTATCATGTCCACACACAGTCTAACTACTCTGTACTCAACGGTACATCTTCACGACACCATCAAATATCTCCCTTGCGAACTGTGCCTTCGGGATGTTAATCCAATCAGATACTAATAAACACAATGCCGCTGACGCTCAGTAATAAACCTTCTAGAAGGAAAGAAGCCTCTTCGTAAATATTATGCCTCGTAATGGCATATCCTTTTACTTGCCAACGCCCGTCATTCATGTAAGGTGGATGAACTATGCCTTGGCGATGTTGGATTCATTTTCTAGCGTCACATACTTGCTCACACGATGGGGTGATTGGTAAAGCAAAGACCAACAGACGGTCCGCCCACATACTGTTGGGCATCGCTTCATCCTTGCATAGAGTAGCAACTCGGACGGAGGAAACTTGGAATAGCGTCAATATTGTTTGTCGTTGCTACCCCGAACAGGCTTGGCGTATCCATTCTCACCCAGTTCCAGCCACTTGACACGTTGGGTTCTAGACCAACCTAATCTCGTAGCTTAGTTCTACCCAGATCTTTACCCCGGCATTATCGACTACTGCTACCACTACTGTTCCATTATCATTGCCACTTCCTAATAGCTATCTCCGTGTCAAGTAATGCACCCCGCATTGCGGGGGAAGACGGAGCCTTGGATTATGGGGGAGATCGTCTGTACCATTAGCCCTATCCCCAGATTTTACCCCGTATCCCTCATGGCGCCTCATATCTATATAACACTCCTCTCGTACCCTCTTTCAATGTTTTCTCTCTCTTCAAGGCAGTCTATCGCTTTGACTTCCCTCCTACCTCTTCTTCATCTCATCTCTTTCAACCTTATCGCTGTTTCAGCTCTTCGCCATCATGGATCAGAACAACCGTGATGAAAAGGCCGACATCAAGAGAGATGCCGAGCCTCACATTTTCCAAGATGAACACCCAGAGAAACCCATCCCCAAGTATGAAAAGACCGATTACTCTGGTGCCCATGAGAAGACAGACCCCAAGGAGATTGCGCTGGTCAAGAAGCTCGATCGATGGATGATGCCCATGCTTTGGAGCATGTACTGGCTCAACTATCTCGATCGAAATGCCATTGCTTTGGCTCGATTGAACGATCTTGAAGAAGATCTCAACCTTCAAGGAACTGGTACGTTTCTAAGTTGAAGACTGATGTTGATATATGCTAACACTGCCTCAGAGTACCAAACTTGTGTTTCTATCCTATTTGTCGGTTACATCCTGGGACAGATTCCCTCCAACATGTTCCTCACTCGAACTCGCCCCAGTCGCTACATGGTATGTCCCTTTTGCTGTCACATTCGAATCACGCACTAACACCTTCAAGGGTATCATGATGATGCTCTGGGCTGTAGTCAGTGCTCTCACCGCCGTCGCCAAAGACTTCAAGGGTCTCCTCCTCACTCGATTCTTCCTTGGTCTTACCGAAGCTCCCTACTACCCTGGTGCCGTCTACCTCCTCTCCATCTTCTACACCCGAAAGGAAGTCGCCACACGAATCGCTATCCTCTACACCGGAAATATTCTCGCTACTGCTTTTGCTGGTCTCATCGCCGCTGGTATCTTCCACGGCCTTGACGGTGTCGCTGGTCTACCCGGCTGGAAGTGGCTCTTTATCCTGCAGGGTGCTGTCACTTTTGTCATTGCGGTTGTTGGATACTTCATTCTTCCCGATTTCCCTCTTACTACCAGATGGTTGACTGAGGAGGAGCGCCAGCTGGCCTACAACCGTATGGAGCTCGATACTGTCGGCAATAAGGGTGAGACTAGCACCATGGAGGGTTTGAAGCAGGCTGCTAAGGATCCTCTCGTCTGGATCTTCTGCGCTATGGCTCACCTTCACTTGGCTGCCAACGGCTTCAAGAACTTTTTCCCCACAGTCGTCGAGACTCTTGGCTTCGACCGAACCATTACTCTCGTCCTTACTTGCCCTCCTTACCTTATTGCTGGTGCAAGCACTATCCTTGTCTCCTGGATGTCTGGGCGCTACAACGAGCGAACGTGGCACATCACCGCTTCCAAGGCCGTCGCCGTCGTCGGTTTCGCTGCCGCCGCTGCCACCATGAACACAGCAGGCCGCTACGTCTGCATGGTTATCTTCACCATCGGTACCTACGCTGTCAACAGTCTTATCCTGGGTTGGTGTGGTTCCGTCTGCGGTCAGACAAAGGAGAAGAAGGCCGTTGCTATCAGCATGGTTACCATGATCATGAACATCAGCTTCATCTGGACTCCTTACCTGTGGCCCAAGAGCGACGCGCCTCGCTACGCTATTGCCATGGGAAGCAGCGCTGGTTTCAGTATTGGTACTGCTGCGCTTGCATGGTTGGCCAAGTTTATTCTCATGAGGCGAAACCGCAAGCTTCGCAGCCAAGAGAACGAGACTATGGTCTACTACGTCTACTAAGAGACAAAAGACCTTTGAGATGAAGGATTCGTGAGGGTGAGATGAGCTAGGGATGATTCTATAAGCAGGGATTCTGGATATATAGACAGTAGATACGTCAATACTTTGTCTTTCAGCAATACGAGACTGCTTTTTATTCACACACACTGTTGCTTAAATAACTTGATGTCACACATATCCCAATATACTGTACTATTTTGAGCTGATGAGGTATTTGAATAAACCCACAACTTGGTCTACACTACCGTCCCGAGACTAGGTATATGTCTGGTGTAGGACTGCAATTGGTCGACTGGAAGTCATCCACTCTCATGCTTCATATAAGTATTGACATCAGAGCGCTATCTCTTGACCGATGAGTCACAATTTTAAACCCGATCGCCAATTGCCATTTCTGTTTTAACATTGTAAGATGTGGTTCAAGTCTGCCCACTTGAATTGGTGCGACTGAAATAGCAACCAATTCTGGCCTAGCTCCATCAACCCTGTAAGTGTCAAATGACAAGAGTCACTGACTGAGATAGCAGCCTATACTGGACTAGTCTAATTCGCCCACTGACATTGACAATTCTTCAAAGCATGGAATCTCATGTATAAATTCTCACTGGAATGCTGCATACTCTCGTTCGTTTTTCTATTCAACCACAGCATTACTTTCCACTACTTTACCACTCTAAATCCATCCAATACCTGAACACATCTGAAGCCACCAGCACCATGGAATTCGCCATGACCCTCGATGAACGTCTGGCTCTACGACAAGAGCTACTAGATACCGGCCACAAGTTTATCCTGGACCTTTCTAAAGTAGAAATCCACATTCACATCGAAGGCACTTTGACTCCTGAACTTCGTTGGGAACTGGCCAAGAGGAACAACCAGACACTCAAGCTTGAGCGCACCGGAACCGTGTACCACAGTCTCGAGCAGCTTAGAGAGTCATACAACCTTATCCAGCCACGACCTGGACATCGCATTGACAATGCCGAGGAAAGCTTTACTTTCTTTGAGGCTTACTATGGAGGCTTTGAAGTCCTTGTCACAGAGCAGGACTTCTATGATCTCGCGATGAACTACTTTGATCGCGCTGCTGCAATGAATGTCAGGTATTGTGAGCCTTTCTTCGATCCGCAGGGACATACAAGACGAGGTGTTGCATTTCAAACCATAATGGCTGGATTTCGTAAAGCCCAGAAGGAAGCCGAGGCGCGTCTGAATGTGAGTGGCGAGAATTAACTGTTAAGAATCCGTGCTAACGCTATAGTAGCTCAAGTCCAAATGGATCATGTGTTTTCTTCGCGATATGCCAGTCGAGTCAGCCATGGAGACTTATGAATCTGTTCTCCCGTACAAGGATATGGTTATCGGCATTGGTCTCGACTCTGACGAAAACGACAGACCTCCCCTCATGTTTGAAGAAGTATACAGCAGAGCTCGAAAGGAAGGCTTCCACATCACGGCGCACTGCGATGTGGGACAGAAAGACACCCATCGGAACATCCGTCAGGTCGCATCTGACCTTGGTTCCACCGGCGCAGACCGTATTGACCACGGTCTCAACGCAGCTCAAGACACAGAGCTCATTCGCACCATCAAAGAAAGAGGTATTGGTATGACAATTACGCCCTGGGGCTATCTTCGTCATGAACCAGTCGACGAGATTTTCCCGAGGATCCGTACATTGTTCGACGCTGGGATTCCGCTCGCTATTGCCAGTGATGACCCAGCGTACATGGAGGATTGCTGGATCTTGCACGATATGCTTCTGGTCAAGAAGATGTGTGACTTTAGCGATGGGGAAATGGTCAGATTGACAAAGCATTCAATCGACATGTGCTGGGCGGATGAAACGGTGAAAAATGAGATCAGGAAAGAACTTGACGAAGTACTGCTGAATCATTCGAAGTGATCAAGGACCAAATGATCCCGGGACTTACAAGAGCTCTTATGCTAGAAAAGCTTGTCTCTGCTCTTTATCCCACTCGCTACACTAGCATAATTGTCCGACCAGGAATACTGATAGTAAATAAATCAAACTCTTTACTTCGTGCCCAGACAACTTCCAACGTCTCCAAAGCATTGCTGTGATGTCGACATCCAATAGTTTCTAGTGCAATTCTGAGACGGCGTCTTATCTGTTCCTTTTTCCTTTCAGCATCACCACCCAAAGTGACGGCGACTTGGAATGTAGGCCACAACAAAGCATAACTCCATGACGATGCTGGAGAAATGAGTTCCGCCAGACTCAGTACTTGATCTGAAAGAGGTTCCTTCACGGCATCGTGCTTCGTCTTGGGGAACAGTCGACAGATATAAGCTAATAGACCTAGCCTCCAAACTTCGACCATGTGTTTTCGCGGGCCTGACATGGTGGGACACTTCCAATCGCACAATCGCCTCTCCAAGTCTTCGACCTGCAGCTTCACTTGCTCTGAATCGAGATGGGGAGTTTTGAACAGGAAGGTGATGTCGATTATGATCTCAAACAGATCAATTGGACAAGGAAAGACATCATAACTCCATTGCCTTTTACCGTTGTCTGAGAAGCGACTAATTATTGCCTTTATTTCTGTTATCGCCAGATTTGGTGGTCTCTTAGAGGTGGTGGAGCTCATAACATCAAGCCTGGAGTCGAGAATTAGTATGAGCGTTCGTCCTTTACCTCTTCGTGACTTACCATGCAAGACGTTGTTCGAAGTAATACATGTTGGCCGATCCATCATAGCCAGGGTTGCGTATCACAGCAACAGCAGCTTTCAAGTGGGTTTGAAACTCTACACAATCACCAGAGCACATCTATTCCTGTTAGAAAGTCCCTCGCAAATCTTAAATGTCCTTCTTACATCAAGCTGAGCAAGCATCAATATACTTGCTAAGATGGTCTGATCAGACGCAGTGTTTGGGCTCTGTAGCATTTCTCGCAGCAAATGTGTAGCATGAAGGCGCAGCCGTAAACTTTTTCGCTCAAGTAGTTCGCCTGAAGTCGTAGCTGCGATGTGGCATGATGCAGATCCTGCGAGGGCGAAGCGAATTGGAGGCATGTTGTCTATCAGAGGGAGGACATAGTGAAACATGGGGTTTTCGCTCGGTCCATTGCCAAGGTAGAAGATTCTACTAAGGTCAGCGATATCTATATAGCCGACGCATCAGTAGACAGTATCATTGGAAGAGGTTGGATAAGTACAATGTTGAACGAATTTATCAACCTCTTCAGAGGGTACAAAGTTGAAGATAGGCGATGTGGGAAGTGTCGTGGATGCATCTCGCTTCAGTTGTCTTTGCCTCACTTTTGAGCGAGTCCCTGTGATGACAACTGAACTATCAACCACAGGGATAGACTTCCCAGCCAACTTTCCACGCGCAGCTACGCCTGGCCATCTCGTGACATAGCCTTCACACGGAACGCCTCTCTTCTCGCAGCTGAGGCATGTCGGTAGCTTCCTGTCACATTTTCTACCGCGTCTGCGACAACCAATACATGCCGTGCTGTGAAATGATGCAGCTTCCATCGTGATATGAAATGAGTAAAGCGCAGGTTACGTCTTGGAGCTGACGCTTAGCCTAAGCAAGTAATGAGTCAGACGGATGCTTATTCATGCAACGCTAACCTATAACGTTAGTTATGTGGGAAACGGCCTCGATCTTACCAACCCTCCCATGGCTGACCAATGCCAGGAGATATCCATGCAACTATTCAGTAGAACTTGACGGCTTCTGTCTCCGTGTCTTGACGGGAGGCGCTCGGGATATTACTTCCCCTCTTTTTGCCATTTGTTAGATCCGATAGCAGAGTTATTTTAAGACTGCTAATCTTTGCGCCACTACGGATCAGTGTGTGAGTGTTGTCATCGTATCGGCATTGCTTATGTTCAGCTGAGTACAAATGCAACGACGTCCCAAGGGCTTGAGGAATAAACATCCAAAACAATCTAAATCCACTAGATAATCTCACAACTCTTTTCTCTTATCTCGGCAACTTGAGATGGCTTCCTCTGTCGCTCTTATCTTCGGTGCTGGCTCCAACATTGGAACCAGTGTGGCCGCAGCTTTTCTTACAGAAGGATACAAAGTTGCTCTCGCCTCACGATCTCAAAACCCTGAGACTTCAACGGGCACTGAACTGCACATCCCCACAGACTGCAGCGACACCAGCTCTATACTAAATGCTTTCTCAAATACCAAGAGCGAATTTGGGTTTCCGAATGTTGTCATCTACAATAGTTAGTAGTTGGTCCCAACATCTGATGTAGCATGGCTGACTTGGAATAGCTTACGCTGGTCAATGGAACAACGCGGATAACATTTTCGAGGTCTCTCTAGATCACTTCCAGAGCAGCACCATAGTCAACATTATCGGCGTCTACGCTGCAGCCCAAGAAGCTGTGAAAGGATAGGCCGAACTCCCTGCTTCAAGCAAGCCCACTTTCATCTTGAACGGCAATTGCGCAAACGTCGCCCCTCTCTCAGTCCTCATGACATTGAGTGTCGGGAAGGCGGGTGCTGCGAACCTAATTGAGATAGCTTCCAAGAGCTACAAGGATAAAGGTTACAGGTAAGCCTGTGGACTAAATCCTGATCAGAATATTGCTAAATCTGTCGACAGATTTTACTATACTGACGAAAGGCTCGAGGATGGTGCACCTATGTGGAATGGTCCGACGGCCCAAGGACACGCTCAGTTTTACATTGAGCTGGCTAAGGATGAACCACGAGAGTGGTACAAAACATTTGTCTCGGGTCTTGGCTATAGAAAGTTACCTGCGCCTAAGATCAACTAGTTCGATCCATACAGACACCTACACGATATAATTCACGACGACTAAGGAGGTTGAGAACGTTGCTTGGTCAAAATATGTATTGAATTTATATTATATATACATGAAAGATACAACTGATGGTCTCCTCAACGCTTACTAACAAGTACTTCAAGCACTTTGATTAACACCTCAACTATTTTTGTAGGCCATTTGCTACTCGGAGTATCCCGTCTAGGGATGATGCGGCAAAGCGCTTAGCAAGACTTGACGGAAGAGTACTTGCAAGCCTTGCTGGGACCAGAGCCAATCTTCTTGGGCTCGTTGCCAGGAGTGGTACCCTGGTACTCAACGCAGATCTCCTTGACGGAAGAAGCACAAGTACCAGTGATGGTGGAGACGTCACCCTTGTTGGAGTTGATACCAGTAAGGACCTTTCCGTTATAGGCCTTGACGTTCTTGACGACAACGTTGCGAGTGCCCATCTTCTTGCAGTTACCGCAAGATCGGTAAAGCTTGCCGAAGTCAACGACGGTGAAGCCATCAATGGTGACGGTACCGAGACCGTTGTGCTGGATGACCTTGTCCTCAGCGCCAGTGGCACCACCGCCCTTGATGAGAGCGTTACCGTCACCCTTGAGGGAGAGAGCGTCCTCGCAGACCTTCTTCCACCAGACGTTCTCGATGGTGCAAGAGCCCTCGCAGTGAACACCCTCGATCTGGTCGGCGCCGATGATGGCGTTCTTGAGGGTGGCACCGTTCTTGAGGATGAAGACGGCGTCGCTGTCATCACCCTCCTCCTGACCAGTGCACTTGACACCACGGCCGTAGGTCTTCATGCCACCATCAAAGGTGCCGGAGATGTACTGGACCTTCTTGTAGGTAACGGAGCCCTTGGAGGCGGGGATGGGGAAAGAAGCACGCTTCTCGAGTGCGCCCATGGTGTTGGGGGTGACATTGCCCTGGGGAGTGGCGATGGCGGTAGAGGCGAAAAGGCCGGCAAAGATGATGGAGAACTTCATTTTGATGGTGTTGGTTGTTGTTGTTGTTGTTGTAAAGAGTGTTGAGGTTTGGTTGTAAAAAGAGAGTAAAAACCACCAGGGTTAATGATTGTAAGAAGTTGGATGTTTGTAAGAATGAGTTGGAACTGAGGAAGGGAAAGACTGGATAACAAAGATGGCTCTTGACTTATATAAGTAGACTTGGACCATTGAGTCTACTCTGTTACGATGGATGACATCCCACCTAGACCCTGGTACGTTGGTGTTTCGGATCACATACAAGGAAGGGTGTTGTCGACCTGGGATGAGCCATGATTGGAGGAATAATCTTCAACAGGACCGGATCTAGAATGCCTCCTTTTTCAGCTCCGTATGCCTGTTGTGATTACACGGAAGATAGAAACGATTGTACTTTTTGAGCATTGGGATGGTAGGGTGGAAGTGTCTCCATGTGTTTTGTTTGTGTGCGATGGACAAAACAATACCTACAGAAATACCATCAAGTCTAGATACTGACTCCCAAAGACTTGCAACAAATATACGATAACTCGATTATACTACGTACTATACCCAATTACGATAATCGCTGTTCGATGATAAATCTCGGCTTGGAGTCTGTCTGTCGGAACGACAGGGCTGGAGGAGCTAACTCTAGCCCCAGTCGCTTGCGGAAATGAGGTGGAATTTTGGAGTGGATATTCCCCTCTCCTTTCCATGTTTTTGTGTTCTTTACCCCCTGATCGAAATAAATTTTCTTCTCGTATTTTACTGTTAAAAACAAGCTTGATTGACAGTGACAGAATTTTGTGGTTCTTTGAAGCTTGGTATACTTGGCTTTACAAAGTCAGATAATGGTGTACATAGTGGATTACAGGTGCCGTAGCGTGTCGTACGCACTGACTAACGGGACGTGTCAACTGAAACAGAGACAAGCCCAGTTCATTTGTCTACTAAGTTGTGAGAACTATGACAGTCCATACGACTAGTGACACAAGATAGTATTCTATTCTAGGGAGAGGCCGAGGTTATTCCAAGTTCAAGATAATCTAAATGTGGAAATCTAGACTAATCGGAGCCGACTCAACGGATCCTCGGCGTCTTGGCTCATCCCGACTTGACATCCCTGCCCTGTAACCGCAATCGAGCATCGTAACCGATGAATCAGGTAGTGTTTCCTTGACTCTTCCAGGTTGCAAGGGTTAGAAATGTATA
>JAAVUI010000424.1:0-60163 GCA_014899075.1 Fusarium goolgardi
AAATAGACCTACTATTTTTATCACTTAATACTAATTAGTATAGGTTGATATTAGTTACGGTTTTATACGAGTTATCTCACTACCTCTTTAGAGGTGGGGGCGTATTATTTACTCAACCCGCCGGGTAGGCATGGCACTCGCATGGCGCTAAAAGGATGGAGCATGGGTGGTCTAACCTTGGAACCTACCACAAGTTGAAAACTACGATTTCAGGGGACGCAGGGGGATGAGGGCGACCCTTTTTCTTAGTGGGGACGGGTTTTGAGTGGTCGAGGGTCTTTTCTCGATGATACTTTACAGCTTTCAAGGCGTCCAGTCAGTTTCAACTATTAAACGTTTGAGCAATGTGATTAATAAAGTAGGTTCAATTAGACCAGTAGACAAAACAAAACCAATCCTACAACAGCTGAAGAACCGTTTCCAGGGGTTAAGCTAATCTATTAAATGTAAATGAGAATGAGGGGTGAAACCAGGCTGGACCCGACTCTGTCGATATAACTCCTAATGATCACTTTAACCCTCCATGTAAGAGTCAACTACCTACTTTTTGATATTTGTTTGTCCCTCAAATCTTGAACTGTCAGGACAGATCACAACATCGAATCGATTGCATATTGCTCGCCGTTTGTTTCAATCAGTTCTGTCCTACCTCTATCGTCTTGTCCCCGCAAGCCAAGTCAAGGCTCTCTACCCACATGGTTCTGTGGCGGACCATGTCTCAGCTACAAGACTGTCTTTAAATCTGTTTCTGTTGCATGTCCGATAGATAGCAAGCACGCAAACAAACAAACAGTTGACAGTGGTACATAGTACTGTTTGTTCTATACCAACGCAGCTGTTACCATCCACTGCGTTTTAATTGAGGAGAATTAGGTGACGCTCGAAGTGGAACATACAAGCGTCGATCCCACTGCGCATTGCATTGCAGTACATACATAGTACAGAGTACACCGCATCCTTCAACCATTAAGGTACCGTACACTCTTTGTCGGACGTCCCGAGTCGAGACGCAAAGGAATCACATCACCCAATCCGGAACCTACGAGGGTGTCGTGTTTCGTGTCTCAGAACCCCGGTCTGATTCCGTCTTCGGCCCTGTCTCGTCTCCGCCTCCGCCTCCATCTCCATCATGGCTTCTTCGTTCCAGGCAACGCTTCCATTCTTTTCAAAGGTGGCCAACAGCACCACAAACAGCCACGGCCATAAGCACAGCCCCAGCAACTTCTCCAATGCTTCATTGCCCAATCGACGAACCTCCCTGGCCTCGTTCCACTCATCGCGCCCAGAATCGCAAATGTCCCAGGCCTCACCACCTCCTTCGAGGTCGCCTCTGCCTCCTCCTGGTCCCGAAGCCGATCGCATGTCCGACCCCAACTCCCGATCAAAGACGCCCTCGACAGGAATATCCTCTCAGCATTCTTCTCTCTCCGCCCCTCGGCGAACCAACCCTCATGCTCGACCTTCCAGAAAGCTGCGCTCTCAGTACCCTCGAAGCTCCACCGAAAACCATGTCGAATATATCCTTGTCGCATCCTTCGATATTGATCGGGGCCCCGTCATGGATCACCAGTATCCAGTTGCGATCACGGGAGACGAGAACATGTTGGCTGAACTTATGCTGCCGGATCAAGCCCATGCCCGCAACCAGGATTGGACAATATTCTTTCTCCACAAGGACACGAGCGAAGAGGACGAGGATAAGGAGCGCAAGAATAAAGAAGGTCGAAAAAAGAGGCGTATGAGAAGACGTGATAAGGCGGCTGGTGTAATCAACGAGGAGGATGGAGAAAATGAGGAGGACTTACCAGAAGAGGAATGGGACGACGATGAAGAAGACGGCGACGAATCGAGCGATAGCGAGCCTGAGGGCGGCGAGGGTCCTCCTTTAATCTATGTGCTGAATCTAGTCAACACAAAACATGACAAGTCTGTCAAGCGAGGGGCCATTGTCAAGGCCATGGCCATCTGCACGCGACATCCTTTCTTGCATATATACAAGGCAAGTAGCCTTCGCGCATACCTCTTGTGCCCGCATGCATCAGCTAACCATACCTAGCCGTTACTACTGCTGGCTTTGGAGGAATACTTCAAAGCGCCTGTTCCAGAGACGCTGGCCATGCTATACGATTCAGTCAACGCCATGGATTTGTCACTCATGCCTAGACTCAGTCTTCTGGAACGCCATTTATTACAAGCAAGCGACAACAGGGATCTCTTTGTTGAGAAATTCGAACAAATGATTCAGATGCGGATAGCCGAAGACCAGCGTGAGGAGGCAGCGGATGCTTCGTTGGAGGCGACAAGGAGTCCAACAAAAATGACCGGTATATCGAGGGCTGGCACAAAAGCCCATGTCGAGGGTGGCCAGTCTGTTTACTCTGTTCCCCGCGATACACATGAGTTTGAGAGCAAGGTCATGTACAAGGGCATACCAATACCTATCAAGGTCCCTGTTGCTGTCATGCCGGAAACCGTCGGTGACTTCTCACTCATTAAACTCATTCAAAACTTCTCAGACACTCATCAGAAATCACCGCAACCTTTCCCACTACACCCGCATCTAACCACCAACGGAGCGAACACACATCCCATCATAGTGCTGGCAAATGCGCTGTTGACACAAAAGAGGATCATCTTTATGGGATATAACATGCCCTCAGGCGACGTCGCTGAAGCTGTCTTGGCCGCGTGTGCGCTGGCTTCGGGCGGCATCCTTCGCGGGTTTACACGACATGCCTTCCCTTACACCGATCTGACAAAAGTCGATGATTTGCTCAACGTGCCTGGTTTTATCGCTGGTGTAACAAACCCAACGTTCGAACTCCACCCCGAATGGTGGGACGTCTTGTGCGATCTGCCGAGCGGAAGGGTCAAGATCAGCGCAAAGATCGACCTTGCGCCTGTGACAGAAGGTCTGCTGTATTTCCAGCAGCAGAATGCAGCATTTGCAACCATAGCAAGTGGTACGACAAATACAAGCCAAGACTTGACGGGCGACAACGTCTTTATGGCCGATGTTCTGAGGAGCATTGCAGCAAGACACGGCGAACGTGTGATCCGGGCCAAATGGAGAGATTGGGTCGCAAAATTCACACAGATCGCGGCCAAGTTTGAGGAAAGCGTGTATGGAGCTAGTGCCCTGTACATTGGAGGCGAAGACCAGGACTTGATGCCGCAGGGTGCCAACGGGCACGGATACGTTTGGCCGGATGATACAGCCAAGCATAAAGAGCTTGCTGGAAACGTGACAAGAATCGAAGGATGGCGTAACACTCGAAGCTACTACAGCTTCATCCAAGTAAGAACACCACGTTCAACAGGAACGTAACTCGAAACTGACACTTTACAGGACTTGGCACAGATCTATACCGTCAGACCTCTGAAGGGTCTTGACCTTGCCCATCTTCATGACCGCCTACGAATGCAGCGTTTAACGCCTGCGCAGAGTAGGGATATCTACCTCACGGTTTCTAAACACGTGCATACATATGATGAGATTTGCCTACTTCTCAGCGTCGCTCCTGAATCTCATGCAGGGCTCTTCTATCTTGGTCTCGGCTTATTCCACAAGGACCGCGAAGTCCGTCTGAGAACAGCAGATCTCTTGGAACGAATAGCTGACCACGAAGCTGGTCAGCACTGGTGGAGGAGTCTCAGCCGGTTTGAGAAGCTAGCATATATGAGACTCCGGCGAGAAGTGGACGCAGAGATGCAAGCAAAGCTAGAAAAGGAGGGTGTAAGCCCGGAGATGGAGCGAGTGGTTAGCTAGCTGATCGTTTCAAGCGGAGTTGATAAACGGGCTGGAGAAATGTTGACGGGTCAATAATGCTAGAGGGGTTATGACATGGGTTTGCATTAGATATCTTTCAAGACTCATCTAGGCGGCGTTTCGTTCAAATATATGGGCAGGGAACGACAATCATGGTTCACTTCTGGCAGTGAATTACGTATGAGTGAATTGGAATAGAATATTATCATTTAATTTGCTTTTTGTGTCCTTTGATCAGAAGAGACAGGACCCATTCTTTGTTGCCTGCCATATATCATGTCCAATAAATCCAAAAGCATTTGCTTCTCATGAGCAGAACGTGCTGCTTTGCAATACCCTAGATGGCGCCGTAGATAACCCCAACCGACTTTTGTTAAAGAATTGTTGGCTTTTCACCTATCTTACAGCGCACTACGTGGTAGTCACAAGAGACCGAGGGCCTTGGCGGCGTGCTTGACGTGGTCCTCGCCAAAGGTGGAGATGAAGAAGTAGGAGTGATCGTATCCCTACAGATATGTCAGTATCGAGTTGCCTTGGCGATAAGAGAGTGAGACTTACGTCCTGGTATCGGAGGGTCATGCCGTCGATACCAGCATCCTTGACAGCCTTCTCGAGGTTCTCAGGAAGAAGCTGCTTCTGCTTATAGAAGTTGTCACCAGTGCCCTGGTTTTGTTAGCAAAATCTTTTTTCATTATTAATCTGAATCGCAGTAATTCGAACTCACCACATCGATGAGGGCAGGGAAGTTGCCCTTCCAGCTCTTGATGAGCTCAGTAGCATCGTGCTTCTTCCACTCCTCCTTGTCCTCGCCCAGGTAGCCCTTGAAGGCCTTCTCGCCCCAGGGGCACTGAGAAGGGTTGGAGATGGGAGCCCAAGCGCTGACACTCTTGTACTTGCCGGGGTTCTTGAGGAACAGAGTCAAAGCACCGTGGCCACCCATTGAGTGTCCAGAGATGGAGACGCGCGATGAGTCAACCTCCTTGAACTCCTGGAAGATGAGGTCAGGTAGTTCTTTGGTGATGTATGTCTCCATCTTGTAGTGCTGGCTGTAAGGGTCCTTCTTGGCGTCGATGTAGAAGCCAGCACCGCTGCCAAAGTCGTACGAGTCGTGCTCACCGGGCAAGTCGGTCTCGCGAGGAGAGGTGTCTGGATAGAGAAGAGCAAGGCCGAGCTTGGAGGCATGGGCTTGGAGGAAACCCTTCTCTGTGACGTTGTCGGGAGTGCATGTGAGGCCGGAGAGATAGACGAGGAGAGGCGCAGGCTTGGAAGATGAGGCGGAACCGGGGAGGTAAAGGGTTGCGTTCATGGGAGTTCCAGTGACGGCGGACTTGTGAGACAGCTTGAGGAAGCGTCCGCCGAAGCTGTTGATGGTGGCATTTGTAGTGAAGGCCATGATGAGCAAGCTTTTGATGTTAGATGAGATGAGACAATGTTGCTGCACAAGGTCAATTAGGGGGGCATCAAGTTGATGTTATTTCCAAGAATGAGAAAAGAGGAAATGAAACAAGAGTAAAAGTCGTCAGGTAGTTGGTTTGTTATGAAATAGTCAAGCTCTCTCCGAGGAGGGGAAGCTTCCAGTCAAGACTTGATCTGGGGTAACCTTTACCCCCACCATCATCATCAGTACTGGGATGTCCCACCAAAACATGACGAATGCCGAATTATCTCCCCGATTTGAATTGATTCCCCGCTCCGGAGTCCGGAACCTCCTCCGTGTCACCGAGCGGAGGCAAGATACGGCCTGTTTCTAGGTCTTTTACTGTGACAGATATAACCAACAGTAGTGCTATTCTCATGCTACACGGCATTTCGATTGTTTGTCTCTTACTCATGGTAATTAGACCCAACTGTGACTCTGAGGACGTTTTATCAAAAAGTCATCAATCTCATTAAATTGATTCATATCTCCAGAAGATCTTAATCCAAATGTTAAAAAGCCTATCGTTGCCAAGTCCAGAAAACTCCGTCCGGTATTTGTGCCTATTACTCCGTACCCAATTAATCATATCCATGACTTCCATGTTTATCGTTATCAACCAATCGAAAGTACTCGTGCCTCTATCTGCGCGTACAGTCGAAGCTGCTGATGAGGATGTCCCACCCAATAACAGTCAGATTATTCTTGTTTTCATAGCTATAATCTACCGAGCCGAATGTACATCCCGTAGGACTCCTACAGCTGTCGGTGCAATTGGTTGTACGCGGGTAGCAGTAGAACTCCTCGCCATCTGGGGAAAACGTGCTTGTGTTGTGATAGAAAGGCGCTTTGAGTTGATGGCATTTGTCGAGCTCATACACCCCATAGGAGCAAGTGCCTGTTGAATTGGCACCTGTGCATAGCAAGATCTAGGTGGTGAGAGATTAGTATAAGTTAAGGCATGGGATGAGTGAGACATGGATAAAGGGGGGGGAGTGAAGAGTGAAACTTACACCTCCAAACTGTCTCTTGTGTAGAAGTGATAGAGGAGAAGCAGATATGCTCATGGTCGAAGCGAGTGTTGTGATGGCAATAGAGAACTTCATGGTTTCGGTTGTATACTCGTGTTGCTGTTTGATATCCAGACAGTGGTAATTAAGACCCCAAAGCAGTGAATGTCTGGGAAAGATAGATAAGCGAGGATAGTGAAATGGATTGAGTCAGAAAGATGCTCAGCAGAGGTTGGTCTTGTGTTGTTTATATATTGGCAATGGGCGAGTATGGATCGATCGTTTCTATAGGTTGTTTGTCACTACAAGTTGTACCAACCTCCTTTGTTCCTAAATGTGCGACCAATCGATCTTATAACAAACTTCCACTATATATAACTTCACCAAAATCGTTTCATGTTCTCCGACGTACGACTCGTGTGACTAAACTAGACGCAACCTTCAATCATCGCTTGATTAATTACGCAGGGCAGGGTCAAGAAATCTCCGCCGACGTCATGCCGCCAACGTCATGTCGCCAACCGATCAGCTCAACAGCGTTGGGGATGATGATCATTTAGTCATCCGTGTTGTTTGCACCACCTTTCCAACGCCGTTTTCTCGAATGAGATAAGCAAGAGACGCCAAGATCAAAAAGACCACTCCAAAGTTTATTTGCATGATCCACAAAGCTACGGCTGTCACGGCTCTTCCTTCCTCTAGGCCTGGCCCGTTTCCCATTTCCGGATCGTGGTGGTACGAGGTTGGAGGGAGGATAAAGAATTCTAGCCCTGTGGTTGGACAATTCGATCTAAGATACAGAGTAACTAAGGACGCTTTTCAATGTGCAACAAGCTACAGACGCTGCAGAGCCTGTACCCTTACTTATTGGGATTGTCAAGACATCTCGTCCATCACGTTAGAATTGTATCTCTTCAAGGGTTGCTCCCTTGCTTAGACATTGGCCGCCTATCAAACCTTGTGACGTGTATATGAGGAGGTTGCGCATTTGTTGCCCAAGAACAGAAGATGCCGTCATGTCTCGCGCCGTCGTTTCAGTGAAACACAATTTAGCCGAGCCTGTCTAGACCATGACACCCCAAACAACCCATATTCGCTTGTCATTTCCACTCGCACTTCCACCGAGCAGATCCACGCTGGGATGGATGTGACGTGACAACGTCTGCCGACGAGCCAGTACTGTAAGGGGTTTGTCTCTCCGTCTTCGTCAACGGCTTCGCCAGAGTCAATCAACACACTCGTGCAACGAAACATAGAAGCAATGTGATTTCCTTCTTTGTTTTTTTCTAGTTCCTGTGTAAACCAATCTCAAACGCCGCGCTTATACAACATTAATTAACCTCCTGATACACTACTCGACATGCCAAGCTAGAGGGGAGCGCACGACGTTCCAGCTCGATTGTGGTCTAAAACAAGGTCGCATGGGTATATGCGCCCCGCGGGCAATCGCTTTGTTTCGTTTCGTGCTTGTCCTTATTTCGCTTACTGCAGTAGTTCCTCGCAGGTCCAGTCCTCATAGCTTTACCATACGCGTTAGCAAGGCCATTCCACCGCGGCAAGTAAAGACATCACTTACTATCCATCAGGCATGTAGCGCCGCACGATCAACGGAATCTTCTTCTCTCGCATCTCCTTGATCGCAATCTGGAGGGGATCTGTCTCACCCTCGAGATCAACAAGCACAGGCGCATTCATGCTGCAACTAGTTAGTCTTTTTGCACTGCTACAGTTCATCAAGATTTTGCGAACCTGATCTGCAAAGCGCGTGTGCCGAGGATACGCGCCCGTTCGTACTTGGTCATGTAAGGTGTCGTGGTTCGCTCGCTCTCGGGGATCTTCTTGTCTTTAGGGAGCTTATCACCGCCCTTGGCCGCGTTTGCGATAGCAGAGGGGTCTCCAGAGGTAACAATGTTGTCGTCCTGGCCGTCTTGTTGGTTTTCACCATCCTCATCAGCAGGCTCGGGGTCGTAGTAGTCGTTGATCTCCTCATCCTCGTACATAGGCTCGTCGCTGCCTGGTAGTTAGAATCGCGTGCGCTTCAGCGGGAACGCCAAGAAACTTACCCTCCAGCGCCGCCGACATCGTCATCGCCAAAGTCAGACATGATGTATAATATTGATAAAGAGTTTGTGGTAGAGCGAATGTGTTGCGATCGAGAGTTGTATCTGTAGTGAATGGTTTCAGGAACAACCAGTCCGACCTCGTAAAAAAGTTCTGGAGAAGAACAAAGTAAAACCTAGTTTGACCGATATTTAGCCGGCGCACCTTCAAGCAAAGGCGCAGCGCGGAAGCTGTAAGGTGGGCCGCGCCTGCTCCTGATCCCTGTCGATAAATCGTCCGCTCCCCACCAAAAAAATCAAGGTCACCGCCTTAAAATATACTTAATTCTGCCACTTGCAAGCTCAATTTGACCTTCACAATTCAAGCCGCCCTCGGCATGATAGCATCATGAGCAAGAGAGATGCTGCCGAGGCAGCGCCTGAAGCGCCGCTAGCCAAAAGAGCTAATTGCGGTGACCCAGATGATCCATGTAAGAAAACCTCTAGCACTCCGGTACTCCAATAGTCCATGGCTAATATAAACAGATGTTGATGATGTAGAGGACGACTTGACTAGTGCTCATACTCCGTATTCAGCGCAGGGACCCGACTCACCCCAAACAATCAACACGGCTGCTACAACTCCACGGCCCAAGTTTCCTTCGGACTTGAAAACCCTTGCTTGCACATGGCCCGGTTGCCCGAAAACGTTCAATCGACCTGCGAGACTACGAGATCATCTAAACTCCCACACCAATTCCCGTCCATTCAAGTGTACTTATGATGGCTGCGATAAAGATTACATCGAAGATAAGCATCTGAAACAACATATAAAAGCAGTGCATACTCTGGAGCGAAAACATGTTTGTACGAAGGAAGGGTGCGGCAAGAGCTTCGTTACGGGCACACGTCTGAAACGTCATCAAGCTGTTCACGAAGGCGAGGAGAGGTTTCGCTGTCAAGACTGTGGACAGAGCTTCAGGAAGAAGGAGACCTTAAGCAAGCACGTTCGTAAGGACCACCAAGGCTTGCCTGCACTTCAATGTCCCGAGCAGGGATGCCCACAGGCCTTTGATTCGAAAGCGGCCTTGAAGCGACATCGTGAGAGAGAACACGGGGAAGCAAAGTTCTGGTGTGGTGAATGCGGTTTGCAGAAAATGCCCGATGGCACGGAACAACGTGTTGGATTCACCACGGAAGTGCTACTTCAAGCACATGTCCGCCAAGAACATCAAAACTGCATCTTCTGCGATTTTAAACCAGTCTCACGATGGGATCTTGAGAGACATGTCGAAATGCATCACTCTGGCCAATCTGTCGAGGATCGCAAGAACATTCCTTGTCCCTTTGACGAATGCAACAAAAAGTTTACCAAGAAATCAAATCTGAACGCACATATCCGCACAGCTCACGAAAAGTTCCGGTTCGTCTGTGGCGAGGTTGATCTCAGTGGTGCCGACCTTCATGGCTGGACAAATGATCAAGGATGCGGTGACAAGTTCAGCACAAAGGGTCGGTTGGAGGATCATATCCGCTACAGCTCCAAACACCTTGGTGAAGAGCGCCCCAAGCTCTCCAAACCAGAGCCATCTCAAGAAGTCAACCTCATCGACGAGCTCTCAGGTGCTGCCGCCCAAGCAGACCGGACTATTTCATGCCCTCACTGTCACGAAGCCTTTGTCCGCTATCACGATAGAGATACACACGTAGACTTGTTTCACCCACCGAATCCGGATCCCTCTCTGGTCTTGTCTGGGGATTACCTCGACCCCGCCCAATTCTGTTTTGACGGTAGCTTTCCCAATACGCCATCCTGGCCTGGGATCATGTCGGATGATGAGATATTCGCTGCATCTATGGACTACGGTACTCCTCACGATGACTGGCCTGAAGACGAGACCAACATACTGTTGCTGGCACGCGATTCCACAATACAGGATCCTCTTGTTGACCCGGCTCTCGGTGCCGTCTGAAAGAAAAGAAAAACCTGGCGAGGAAAATGAATGGCGTTTTCGCTTTGATAATGGAACGGAAAAGTTGATAGATACCCAGCCGCAAGGCTCTGGTGGGTGTTCTCTTATGGGAACAAGGTATTCATGCCGCCACGATGGAATGAAATGCATGTCAAAAAACTGCGAGATATTTCTCGAAAACAATGAAAGTCTTTTTCTAGTACCTATAGCCTGTGCTTGCGTAGGCTTGGCATTCGTCCTTTCTATGCATAATACCCCTGTCCCAAAATGATTTTCCGTTACACATCCAATAAACCCAAGCGCAAGGCAAAAGTGAACACAACCCAACACCGCGCAGAAAAAAAGCGAAACAGCAAAAAGAACGAATCGAGGCGTATAAGTTCAGTCAATACGAAGAGGGTGTTCAGCAGGCGTATGTATACTATAAAACCGGGAACTCTAGTGAGAACCAACGAGAGCGTTGCTGAAGCCTAGCAAGGCCATACCGAGGAAACCAAAGAAAATACACAAGTTGCGACTGTGGTTGAGACTCAGACTCTCCACAAACAACTGCAAAGCTACACTAACCATGATTCCAGATGTGACAGCGAAGAGGCAGGCATATGCAACCGCACTGGGTTGTATATTTGTTCTATCAGCGACCTTGAACCACAGTGCGGCAATGCCTGCACCAATAGGCTGAGAAAGACCACCAAGGAAGGCTGACCAGGCCATGGCGCGCCAGCGAGAACCAAGCGCCATGTATAGGGGCAAACACATGGCAAAGCCTTCAGTGATGTTGTGGACGAAAAGGGCCATGAAAACATTGAATCCCAGGGAAGGATTCACATGGTTGGTGGCATAGGTGATGAAGCCCTCAGGGAACTTGTGTAGGGCGATGGCTATAGAAGTTTGAAGGCCAATGGACAGGAAGGCGTTGGTTGGGACGTGATGATGATGTTGGGCCTCGACGTCCTCATCGTCCGGTGCAGATGAGCATGATGAATCGTGGTCAGAAACTTCTTCCGGGACTACCGGTTCGATCGGTTCGCGCGACTTGGCTCTACTGATTCGGTAGGTTGGTCTGACAAAAGGCTCTATGGATTCTTCACATTCATCACCGTGCTGATGATCGTGAGGCGCATGCGAATGCTCGTTTCCACGGCCCAGGAACGAGCCTGTTGTAGTTCGAAGAATCTGAGCTTGTCGTCCAGGTCTGCTAGGTAGGCTGACACGGTTATTGAGATGCTTGAAACACTCTTGGCCACATGGATCTGAGAACCCGTAACAAGAGTTTGACTCGTCGCAATTGCACTTTGTATCCTGTACAAAGGACATGACGCGCTTATGAACCTCTCGAATCGACTTCCTCCTCTCAGGGAAAGCATCTGTGAGTCCTGTCGCAGTGCGGCTTCGAATTGGGCTGGCAGGCCGTCGTAGTTCGTCACGGGTGGAGGCTTGCCGCTTGAGAGTAATGGTCGGGCTATCCAACGTCGACTCGAGCAGAGGCGTGGACTCGGTAGCGGTGTTTGGCGATTGGCTGGTGGCGAGTTTGGACAGCGACTTGTCAATAGGGGCTTGAGACGACGGAGGACGTGAGGAACGACGACGGGCTCTGGACTGTCTCCTGTCATGCTGGCAAGAAGTATCCTTTGTCGCATTCTCATCATGAGAATGATCGCACTCAACTACGTGGGTAGGCATGAATTGGTGAAGTAATCGCGAAACACCCTGGATACCAATGAAACCACCAACGAAACAGGCCATCATGGTCAGGCCGGCAGCCTGCTTGGACCATTTGGCCTGCTCGAAGTATTCCTTGGATTCGGGCAGCATACTATACAATGCGGAAAAGAGCTGTGGGCTTGTTAGCAATGGTGACAGCCACATACAAACGAGGGTATTACCATAACACCGAAACTCAGGCTTAGAGAGCATGCTAAGAAAACATTGCTGTCTTGAATGCGAAAGTTCTTCTTGCCAGGGAACAAGCGTACGATCACGTCAACACATACTATGGAGGCGCCGACAACGCAGGCTTTGATGTATTCGTTAGATGCTGTATTTTGGAGCGCATTGAGTCCAGATGATAGATATCGACTTACCAATGCCGCTGACAACACACATGATCCAGCCACGAGTATCATTGTCGAGCCCGCTCGAGGCCGCCGAGGTGGCCATGATGTTGGGGTGTATCGTCTTCTATATAGTGAGTAAAAGACGATGCGCCTGGAGGTCTGATTCCCAAGGTATCCGGTCCGAAAGATAGGTAGATGTATAAGCTGTACTAGCAACTGCCTTTTAGTTGCAGAAGCTGTTCTGCAGTGATGGTCGCAAAGTGAAAGAAAAAGCAGAAGATCCCGTCGATCTTTTTTGTTGGTGTCTGACGTAGCGAACGAGCAGGGGAAGGTCTAATGCGGTTTTGCTTAGCGCAGAGATTGGGTGGGGATGGGGTCTTATTTATTCGAGTAATCAATGACAGTGAGAACCTCTATGAGTTATAGTTTAATAATGCAGTATTTTTGACAAGGAAACAAAGGATATATGGTTTCCACCTAGTCAATGACTTGGACACGGTAAAGAGAAAGAAAGAATGAGTGAATGAAAGGAAAGGTCGAGGCTGAAAGGAGCTTTTGTTATGGATCATGATGGAAACTACCTCGAAACTCTTTGCCCATGAGACTATTCTTCGAGTCATAAGACGAATATAGAGAGACGCTAGATTATCTAGTTCTTTCTCTTGGACCCTTTTCTGTCCTTTTAGAGGCATCAAGCATCAAGATAAGGAGGGGTCGTCTTGCCCCAAAGTGTCCCTCAGGGTTCTCATGTTTCAACATCGCGCATCATTGGACAACCAGGTCTTCTCATTGACCACCAGCTTACGAATATTCACGCCTTTTCTCGATTGTAGAGTAGCAGTAATAAGACATTAAGAGGGGTTTATGCGTTATTAGCAAGGGCGGCTTGTAGCAAATGCTTGTTTCTCAGTCGTTAGGGATTCACATTCACATTCACACATCATTCCATGACTTTTAAGTAAGATTCCCAATTGTATTTTTGGTGCATTAATCTACTTCAAAGAGTTTGGACTACTGTATGGCTACCTAGTTGCCTATGCATTGTCATTGTGTATCATGGCATGCAGATAATTCAGCACTCGTATGAGCCTCATCATGATATCTCTCTCAAACTTGATCTGGCTCTATGGATGGTTGGTTTCGGGATTTTATGCGACGAATCAATTTCTCAGTTTTGTCATCCTCGCCAGGTTAAGAGGTGTACATAGTACCCGACAGTACAATACTCGCTGCAAACGGTCGTGCCGGCAGGGAAACTGATGCATCAAGAGTCGGTGGATAAACCATATTGATCAGACTTCAACTTTGTGGTAAGTAATCCCAAAATGTTAATTAAACTGTAATCGATGGAATTGGAAGTTCGCATGCACTTGTTACACAGCGGCTACTTACATTACTATTTCCGTCAAGGCGGCTATGCATAAGCCTCTATCTAGCTAAATCTTTAAGTGCATATCTCATAAGTAGTCAGTCTCTTTAAGTTCTATTGCCTTAGATCGGTGGTTACTAACGATAGTAGCTATTAAGTATCTATGATCAAAGTATGAACATATTTACAGATGTTCAAAATCCTAATATCAACTAATGACGTCAAATTCTAGGCTTGTCTTCTCTAAAACCCTTAATCTACTGATAACGATAATCTATGGCACAACACCGCCGGTCCCCCACGTTCCGTTCCGATGCAAGCTCAGCTCAGCTCCCAAATTTTAGATTTCAACGGGTCCTCTCCGATCGAGCTTGCCCGTGACCGACCTCAGATCCAATATAGATAGTATCACGGGGCTCTACAACTCAACACCATTGGGTATAGATCTACACACCCTCGGCTTTCCTCATATTGTAGTACAGACTTCGTTCGTTAAGAACAAACTTTATTCTTCGTTCTTTTCTTTACACACCTGGACCAGACGCCTTCCTGACACTCATACGAGCAACCATGTCCAAGACTACACTCGCTACCATGGCCTGCCTGGGCGCAGGAGGTGGTGCTGCTATCACTGCCGCTGTCTACTCCATCCGAGGTGGTAAACGCGTCGAGGAGACCAACACACTGGCTACACCTCCTCCGACTACCAATTCCTTCGCCGCCCTTCCCGCTCCCACCGCATCGCCCTCCATTCCTCCCACCCAGGTTTTTGGTCCCCCGGCCGGTGCTCCTCCTTCCAGCACCCCCATCGACGTCAACGCCATAGTCAACCCCGCCGGCCTCTTCGAATATGGCTTCCCTGGCCCCGTCGCCGATGTCGCCAACCGCTCTGGCCTCGTCTCTTCCTACGACCGTCGCCTGCGAAACCCTCACTGGGTCGTCGAACACATCACCCCTGCGTCTCTCGCCATTCGCGAGGGTGACCGAAAGCACAGCAACTTTGTCGAGGATGACTCCGTCCCGCAAAAGTTCCGCGCTGGTCTGAAGGACTACTACCGCAGTGGCTTCGATCGTGGTCACCAGGTCCCTGCCGCTGACTGCAAGTGGTCCCAGAAGGCCATGGACGACACTTTCTACCTTTCAAACATGTGCCCTCAAGTCGGTGAAGGCTTCAACCGTGACTACTGGGCGCACTTTGAGGATTTCTGCCGTCGTTTGACCGTCAAGTACCCCTCTGTCCGCATTGTTACAGGCCCTCTGTACCTCCCCAAGAAGGAAGCCGACGGTAAGTGGTACGTCAAGTATGAAATGATCGGAAGCCCGCCTTCTGTTGCCGTGCCCACGCATTTCTACAAGGTGATCTTTGCCGAGGACGGCCGTGCTGGTGGAAACGTTGCCTTGGGCGCTTTCGTCCTCCCCAACGCACCTATCCCCAACTCCAAGCCTATTACCGATTTCGAGGTTCCTCTCGAGGCTGTCGAGCGTGCGAGTGGACTTGAGTTTGCTACCAAGCTTCCTCCTCAGCGAAGACGCCGTCTGTGTGCTGACCACACATGTGCTCTGGTTATTAAGGAATATGCGGAAAGACAAAAAGCTTTTCCCAAGAAGTAATTAACTGAATTTCGGACCAAACATGATGTATAGTAGGAAAAGAAATAAGGGACATTGCACACAAAGAACGAACGAGCATGGGACGCATAACGAATAGCCTTAGTGAATATTACACGGGCATGACCGGACAGAGGAGCATCGTAATCACTGATCACGTTGCCACAAATAGAATCAGACGTGCACAACATGGCACATGTGCATTTTCGTAGGCCCAGATGAATGAATGATTATGGGTATTCAAGAATACTTGATTTATATAACATTACACTACTACTTAGACCATACCTGACACCACGTCAAGTATACACCAAGTGGCTGCTTAATCACAGCCGCCCGTGGTCATTTCTCGTCCATCGTGGACGCCTTCGGTATCGGACTTTCGACAGCTTCAACGGGAGACATCTTCTCTATCTCGCCCTCGTATATTTGCCCTGTCGTTGTTCGTGCCGCAAACTGTCTTCTTGACTGGGTAAAGGAGCCCTTCGCCTGACGTTCTCAGCCTTCTCGGCCTCAAGAGCAGACATAGGAGGAGGCGGGATCGGCATGGCGAAGCCCCCGGGTGGTGGAGGTATACCGCCAGGTGGTAGAAGACCTGGTGGCAGCGCTCCAGGTGGTGGCAGAGGTACGCCGGCCTTCTTCATCAGCTCAAGAAGCTGAGCTGGGTCTGGGGGATTGTTAGGATCCAGACCGGGCAGGGGTGGTGGCGGTAGACCACCGTTGAGTCCGGGCAATGGGAATGGTAGAGGTGGTGGGGGAGCACCGGCACCGGCACCAGGAACAGGAGGCGGTACAGCTGATCCAAGGCCGGGTAATCCACCAAGAGGAAGACCAGGAATGCCAGGCAGGCCAGGAACGCCGGCTTTCGGGGCGTCTTGGTCGACCAAAGCGTCCATCTCGTCTTCCATCTCCTGCTGCTCCTCTTCCTGTCGCTGGCGACGTCCACCGCGACGATCCCATGTACCTTGGGCTTCAGCGGCTGCTTCACCAATATGGTAACGATCCTGGAAAACTTCCGCATCACCTGGTCGAGCTCGGCTCCAGAAGCGAGTTATGCGATCGTTTGAGCCTGAGGCTAGGATATGACCAAGAGGATGCCAGTCTAACGACCAGATAGCATAATCGTGGGCACAAGGGACCTTGTGCATCGGCCACACTGACTGCGCCGGTACTGTGGTCGGGTCGGGGCTATCATAAGGTGCAACGGTAAAGGATTGGCCAGGAGGTGGGTTGGGAGAGTCGAGGAGGTAGTGGAAGAGTGAGCCGTCCATACCACCAGTGCTGAGAAGATTGGGATGGATAGGATGCCATGTAAGAGTAGAAATGTCCTTCTCGTGGCCCTTGAGCAAACAGATGTCTCGCATCATGCGAAGATCGAATACGCGAGCAGTTTGATCTCTCGCAGACGTTGCTAGGCAGGCACCACGGACCTTTTCAAACAGTACTTTGGTGATGGTACTCTTGTGACCGTGAAGAGTTGTTAGACAACGACTAGTTCGAGGATCCCAAAGCTTTACAAGATGGTCCTTTGAACCAGATACCAGTAATCCTTTGGTTGGATGCCAATCCACACTCTTTGCATCCCATCCGTGGCCCTCAAGCTTAGATTCCATCTGTCCCAGGGCAAAGTCAAAGATCTTGAGGGTTGAGTCATCACTGGCAGTAACGAATTTCGAGTCACTGGGGCTGAAGGCAAGGTCTCGAATGGGATCTGTATGCGCGTTGATGCTCTGAACGTTGTTGAAGTTTGGTTGCCAGTACTTGACAGCTCCATCATGGTCAGCTGAAATAAGCCAATCATCACTGTGGGAGTACTCGAGAGCTCGGATAGCAGAATCATGAGCCTGCATAATAGTTTCGAAATTGAAACCGGTACCATTCCACAGAGTAAACTCGCCACTGGTTGACGCCGTTAATAATCTTCGACCTTCTGGCGTCCATCGCACCACGTTGATGGGGTGCTTGATCTTGTTAAGAGAAGAGTGAAGGTGCTTGATGGGGATGCTGTCGGCAGCTTTGGTGACTCGAGCTGCAGGGGGGAGCATCTATTTTGATGTCAATCACACGTATCCGTCGAATTTGGAAGGATCGCTTACATCAACTATGTAGCTGACACTGGGCCTCTCAGCTTCGCCAGTATATCCTCCCTTGTAGCTAGGGGCACGATCATGCTGCCAATGTGTGATAGTAGCACCATAGTCAGTCACGGGTCCTATAAGTTCAGGAGTTAGTTTATGAACAATCTTATTCAGTATCTTGAACACAATGGAGGATATCTCCGGAGACTTTATCTCAGCCATATGATATTACTGTCTCTACGATGAGATGGAACAAGGCATAGTAGCAAAGCCAGAATGGTGGTTCCAGCCCATCATAACGACACCCGATGTATCCGTATATCCATATATGAGATTTATGAAGTATGCTTGAATGTTCCCATGCTTTTCTTCATTGGCTGCCACTAAGCAGCTGGATGAAAATAACATGATAGAAAAGACCTAGAAAGAGATGTGAGATATGGATATACTTACGTCGTCCCCTGACTTTGACGAATGCTCCATCTTGACCTTGGCCACCGCCGCCGCCGCCACCATGATCACCACGAGGCTCATAGGCCATCGTGACAGTTTCTTTTTGAATGTTCAAGCATACGCAGTAGGGATAGTGAGAAGCGCGTCGTTGGAAGTGGGTCTTGGAAGATTGAAATAACACCCAATATATTTATGATGTAAGTTTGGACGCTTGATGAGGCCTATATCCTGGGCGTGAGTAATAGCAAAGTATCTTTTTTTTTTTTGAGAGTAACAAAGATGAATTTTTGATGTAATCGAATTTGACAAAGAATGAAGACGATGCTGTTCTCTCAGGCGCGTTGAACTCGCAGGTAAAGTTCCAGGCTAACAAGCTCCAAAAAGCAAGCGATGATTAACCGACGTCTGAGTTCCAGGAGGCAGGTTGGAGTAGAATCATGTGACATGCCCGGAATCCGGAGAAAGGATGAGTAAGCAGTCGATCCGAGGGAGGGTCTAAGGTGCTAAGTTCAAGGTCAAGTCTAAACTTAGATTCTCAACGGTTAGATCTGATGAGATCAAAATGCCTCTCAGAAACATGCAGCAAAGCACTTGGGAAACCAAGTTGTTGGGGCGCAGAGTTTGAGACTCCACGGTTCTACCCGAGCTAGAGACTGCTGCAGCAGTATGCAATACAACCACACTTCCACATGCTTTTCACCATACAGTACAGTAG
The DNA here is from genome assembly GCA_014899075.1 of Fusarium goolgardi. Taxonomy (NCBI): domain Eukaryota; kingdom Fungi; phylum Ascomycota; class Sordariomycetes; order Hypocreales; family Nectriaceae; genus Fusarium; species Fusarium goolgardi. Next base: position 18,489 of record JAAVUI010000424.1, read on the forward strand.
ACGCAAAGATTGGTAGGTCCTAGGTACGTAAAATCACAAGCTATTTGGGTGACCAGCAGTGTATCGTGCCCCTGTAGCGCCACAAGTCAGTGGCTCAGAGGGCCATTGAAAGGTTCAAGATGCAGCGGAAGCCAGGGGAGGGGGGTGATGCTCCCGGGCCCCCCTTTTAGCGTTCATGATTTAAAAAGTCCCCCCAGCTGTGAGTTTGAGACGGTGCCAAACTGGACTCTTTGCATGGGAATGAAGGACTTGGCGAGATGATGGGCCAAAGAGGAGGTCATTGCGAAGGGACAGGGAAAAGTTAAAATGACATTAATAAGTCATTGTTGTATGGCTTTCCTCTCAATGCTCTCATCTCCTTTTTTAAATGACCCTCTATCTCTAAACATTCCTGTCCTCTGATAACCTCAATTGACGTTGTTGGTCGTGCTCTATCTTGAGGCTCTCGCTAGTCCATTCACTACAGCTACACTGCGACAGTGGCGCTCCTCGATATCTTATCATCCTTGTAGCAAGAGCAGTAGCAGTAACAGTCCATCAGGTCCATAGCAGCCGCCACCCTAGGGGGGTTAACAGAAAAGTTGACTTGATTTTATCAAGGTCGCCCGTATCTCCGTCGGCTATTCTACTTATTTCAACTCAATCCAATTCAGTCTCTCTTCTTTTTTACAGCTCATCTATTGTTTATACTGTACTCCTACGATTAGTCTGCCGTCTCGGCAAGGCTCGTACAAGATGAATTCGGCTACAACAACAAGTACAGAGACCTCAAATGGCTCTACCTCTGCCTCTATTTCTAAACGCAACGGCCGCGACGTCACCCGTACCAACGGAAATGGAACAGCCACGACAGGTCCTCCAAAGAAGCCCGGCCAGAAGTACAGACACGTCGCTGCGGTTCACAAACAGACGAGGCACTCATGTTTGAGTCACGATTCTGATGCTGCTCCCAGCTTTATTGGGTTTCGCAATCTCATGGTGATTGTGCTTGGTATGTACCCAAAGCCCCTCATCATGATGTTATTTATGCCTTGGCCGGCTGGTTGGCTAACACTTGGCAGTGGTTGGAAACTTACGATTGATGATTGAAAACATTCAAAAGGTATTTATCACATCGAAATACCCCAATTCGACTGTAGGCATCCAATTGACATAACCTCATAGTACGGTGTCTTGATCTGCGTGAGGTGTCATGACTACAGTCGCCAGGATATTTTCTTGGGTCTTGTCCTCTACTTCCTCATCCCATGCCATCTTCTCGCCGCTTACTTGATTGAACTGGCTGCTGCCCAGCAGGCACGAGGGTCCCTCAAGCGCTACAACGATAGTTCTTCAGGAGGCCCCTCGGAGCAAGAGCGCAAGAAGTTTCACAAGACCTGGGTCATTGTAGCATGGGCCCATCTCTTCAACATTACGCTTGCTCTTGTCCTCACAACATGGGTCGTATACTTCAAGATACACCATCCCCTTATCGGTACCTTGACTGAGATGCACGCCATTGCTGTTTGGCTCAAGACTGCATCATACGCTTTCACCAACCGCGACTTGAGGCATGCTTACCTACATCCTGTGGAAGGAGAGCTCGAGCTTGTCCCCGAGCTGTATACGCAATGCCCGTATCCTCAGAACATCACCTTTAGCAACCTGGTCTATTTCTGGTGGGCACCTACGCTTGTCTACCAACCCGTATATCCTCGTACGGACAAAATCAGATGGGTCTTTGTGGCCAAGCGCGTTGGAGAAATATTTGGTCTCAGTGTATTCATATGGGTTGCGAGTGCCCAGTACGCTGCACCTGTCCTTCGAAACTCCCTCGACAAGATTGCCTCTCTCGACCTCATGTCCATTCTCGAGCGGTTGCTTAAGCTTTCAACCATCTCTTTGGCTATTTGGCTCGCTGGGTTCTTTGCGCTATTCCAGTCTTTCCTGAACGCTCTGGCTGAGGTCTTGAGATTCGGTGACCGGTCATTCTATGACGACTGGTGGAACAGCGAGAGCTTGGGAGCCTACTGGCGTACGTGGAACAAGCCTGTTTACACATATTTCAAGCGTCATCTGTACATGCCCATGATCGGCCGTGGGTGGAGTCCTTCAGCGGCTAGCTTTTTCGTCTTTCTGGTCTCGGCCATCCTCCACGAGATCCTTGTTGGTGTTCCTACGCACAACATCATTGGTAAGCATAATCTTGAACTCACAAGGCCATGTATACTGACTCCCGCAGGCGTTGCTTTCCTGGGCATGTTTCTTCAGCTCCCACTGATTCATCTTACCAAGCCACTCGAGAACATGAAGCTGGGCCATACTGGTAAAATTGTTGGAAACACTATCTTCTGGGTGTCATTTACTATCTTTGGACAGCCCTTTGCAGCCTTGATGTACTTTTATGCTTGGCAAGCAAAGTATGGGAGTGTGAGTAAGCAGATGACAGTAGTGTCGACTTGAAACACATGCAGTGGATAGAGGTTTTAGTATAGTTATCTTAGTATTGTATAGCTAGCACATATAGTTTATTGGCTAAATGTCTGTTTGGCGGAGCAGTATTGACAAAAACATGGACCAGTGCCTATGTTACATCTGATCTGAAAAGCTGTGTATAGATGTGACAAATCCCGGTGTCATCTACCCGATGAAAGGAATCCTTGTTCCAACCCTCTTTCGGTACTCCACATAATCATCCTTGAAGAAGTCGATCAACTTGGCCTCCTCATGCTTGATTCTGATGTTGAAGAACTTCCAAAGAACAAAAGCATAGGCAAAGAAGCACAGAACGTTACCCATAACCAACTGCGTTCCTAACCCCCAATAGAAAAATCCAAAGTAGCTTGGATGGCGGAAGATGGAGTAGATGCCGGTGGTGACCAATTCGTGTGAGTCCTTCTTCCTCGTCTGGACATGATGGTTGAAACTAGCCCCAGCGTGGAGCATTGCCACCGAGCGAACGTACTGTCCGACGGTGACCATGAGAAGACCAGCGACTAGAAGTAGAGATCCGGTGCCAAAGGGTGCCCAGTTCCGCTCGGGGAAGATGATGTTGACAATGGCACACTCGAGAAACGCAGCTGAATGGGCGATGGCATAGCCTGGCCAGTTCGCAGTCAAAAGGAAACTGCCAATGCTAGCCACAAGTGTGTTCTTCTCGGCCGTGGTCCAAAACTCAAGGAAGTGAAAGGCCGATAGAGAAAAGAGGAAAAAGGGCACTCGCCAAGCAGGACTCGACGTCATGACCAGAATCGTCATCATGGCAATTCCGCTGGAAGCCAAAGTAATTCCCAGACAAAAAGCTCGCATAGCGATCCCGGAGAGCGACTTGGGCTGGCCTGCAAAGTAAGGCTTCAGGATCATGAGCTCGTCCAGAGAGCGAGAGTTGCCAGGAAAGGTGTCATGATGAGACGGCGCAGCTTGATGGTGAGCAGCTGAAGGGCTGAAGTTGACGGGACGAGCGCCAGCGGGTTGAAAAGTGTCAGCCATGATCCTTTTCGATGTAAAGTCAGAGAATAATCTATACGATCTCATGAGGTCTTGCAAAGGGGAGAGATCCAAGTTTTGTAGGGTAATTAGGAGGACAGGGGGAAAACGTACAGTCTGTTAAAACGAGCGGCGTAAAGATAATAAATGGTGGTAGTATTTGAGCTTTCTGAGATTCAAAATAAAGAAAAACAATCAAATACTAAAAAGGCGTGTTGGCCCTCGATCCCTATGCGGCGTCTGCAGTTTTGGATTGTGAGGCAGAGAACAATATCAAGATTGTGGGTCTTAGCTTGTGAGTTTGGAGCGTAGTATCCACCTGAGCACTGGCTGGCTACAGGGTGGGTGGAGGATGCGGCAGAGGTACCTCTAATTCTAGGGTACTTTGAAGCGCTCTTTGACCTGGAAGGTGATTATTTGTATACGTTCGCAGATGACCACAAATGGCTTAAAAAAACAGGGGAAAGTCTTGTCGTATTTGTATTACTTGAGACATCCATCTGAAGTAATTTTCAACTGATTTAATTGTTGTATGGCTATTTTGGTCTTCTCGTCGGCGTTATTTTTGAAGAAGGGGGACTCGAACCTGGAAATGAAGGTATCTTTATATGAAAGGTACATACAGCTGTCCGAACAATGCGACAGCTGATACCCCTGAAGTCAATCGCCAGAAGCTGGAGGATCACATTGACAAAGAAATGGTCAAGATACAAGTTAAAGGAACGTGAGCCACATGTCGTATTTTCCCCTTTCGAATTATATGATACTGTTTCTACATGCTCAGAGGCTGCACCATGATCAGCTTGTAATGACCAGAATTCATCCATAAAGGATCGCAAAGTTATGACAAAAATATAATGAGGAAGAAACAATCATATGAAAGAGCCCGATACTATGGTAAATCGGGGTATATTCTAAACAACGCTATACGCCGGTCCCAACCTGTCTATATAATGTTCTAGCCTCGGTGGCTTTTCCTTTGTCGCGCATCGCCATCCAATACTCGATAGTATAGCCATATGTTCTTTCTTGACAAGCATCCAACCACCAGCCGCTGTCTTAGGCTATTACAACGCGCGAGACTCAACGGTGATATCGGGGGATTCTTCAAATAACTAGCATCGTCTCTAAAGTCCACCCTGTATTGAGAAAGAAGAAATGATAAGGACCAATACGTTAATAAAGCCCCAGGTACAAGGGATCCAAGTATTCATCTCGTAGTATCCTGCAGAGTAGACGGCACCCAATCTACTACATCGTCAGCACAAGAAGGAACCCAATGACAGAAATACTGACACTAAACCAACGATACTCCCAGCCATAACCGCTTCAAGCCCAGCTATAACGAGATATATCACAGGTACTGCCCATAGGTAGCGCCATGACGACTTCTTCCAGCCGTGAGTGAACATGGCAGTTAGAACAGCTCCCAGATGGAAACACGCGTATATGATGAGTGTCCATAGTAGGGTAAATCGCCAAACGTCGAGGATGTAATAAAGGGTGTATCGTTTGTCTTCGGTTTGATCGTATAAAGTTTGGACGTTTAGAGACGGGAAGCGCGGCGTTTCGTAATCCTCGGGAGGTGTATTTGGCAGTGCCATCTATATCATGATGGTCAGAGTCAGTGGCCAAGACAGGGACTAACAGGGCCGAACATACCGTGCCATCGTGTAGGCCGCAATAGCTGTGCTGATGTTGGAACTATTGCTAGGTCGCGAGGACGGATTATGATTATGATTATGGGGCAGTTGTTTTTGGCGGCGGCAGGGGGCAGGGATACTCTGATGGAGCTGAGCTAGAGCTGGAGAAGTCCCCCGGGACGTCATGCGCAGGGCCTCGGCAAAAGCCCGTGAAACCGACCGGTAGGCGCAACCGCAATCGCGACCTCGGATCCTGAACTTGAACCTCACTTAAAACACACCAAACCTACCCATCCAATCTTGATCATATCGACGATAACTTGAATTCGAAATATAAACCGGATGCGTCGATATGTCTACCGATAGACTTCTCCGAACAGTCTTGCAGCTCTACCAAGACGTCCACGATGCTGCCAAGACGGAACAGATCATCGGCTCGACGACACACCTCCTCACGGAGCTCACCAATCCTCTCAATCTTGGCCTTCTCACGTCGCAATTATTGACAGCCCCGGCGGTATGGTTCCAACCAGGCGGTATCCGAAATTCCGTTCGGGTTATTAGCATATACAACACTGCGGCCGCGCGCATTCATAACTACGAAGTCGCCAATCGATATCGGAAAGAACCCCATGAGGGTAGTGGTCTGCAATGCGAAGAATGGGCGCGCGCTGTTGTCAAGGGGGCGGACGAACGATCGAAACGATGGCAACACCTTTTGGTCCTAACCGGCGTCCTCATGGGCATGGAATCCAGCAATCGCCAGTCTTTGTCGCGTGGAATGAGGAATACCCTGGAGGAGGCGGTGGTGATGGCAGCAAACATGGCACTCGAGAGACGCGAAGAGGATGGGCCCGTCGCAGGCGCATCGATAGTTATGGCCTTGAACTTTGCCTTCCCCTTGCTATCCGATTATCACAGAAGCCTCATCAACTGCAACGCGCTGTTGCCTTTGATTGTATGGACAGTCACTGCCGAAGAGGGTCTCGCCCATGGTCAGTTCCTAACACCGATGAGCGCCGAAACTATCGAATCGCCGGGCCATCTCCTTGCTTGGTCACCGAATACACCATCGTTTCGATTCATCCAGGAATTGGACAGGCGGCCTACGTTGGCGAACATGGGTCCGCTGGCCAAACTTGCTGGTTACGCTGTCCAGCAAGCGACAGATACGCAGGCGGTGATTGCTGCACAGGATGCCCTTGTTGCTTTCAGCAACAATGTACTTGACATTTGGCGACTGAACCGCTTGAGCAATGTCGACCCGGCACTAGAGGGCAATGTTCTCACTCAGGAGACCCTCACAAGCACCTGGCCAGTCCTGTGGAACCTTCTCAGAAAGCTCATGTTTGGGACTGTTGCTATTCTACAAGCAATTGTCTCACGAAGTCTACTTGACCCGCGGATGCTCAACGATATAGCCGCCCCTATTATCGCGGCAAAGTCCCTTCGCATATTGCGCAACATCTTCTTCATTTCTTCAAGAAACGGCAACAACGCGTTTCAGGTTTATAATTTCACATACTTGGCCTCGATCGACTCCATCTCTCGAAGCGCCCCTGCTTGCCACATGTTCCTCCAGGAGTTCAGGCCGTCGGAGGATGCATCAACATCCACCACATATCTGCAGAGATCACTGGACCTATTCTATCTCAACCTATCTGAACATCTACCGCTCACTTTACCAACTGACGCCTGTGATACCCTCATAATAAAGCCAGCAATTGCATATATTTCTCACGAAGGACCGACAACACAAAACATGATCGAGATTTTCGAGTCTGCACACAGCGCGATTCTTTCAACCATTTCTTGTCCTCAGCATAGTCCTCTCACCATCGAACTTACACCATTTTACATCGCCCTGCTCTTCAATGCATTCCCACGCCACATCTCGTCTCGTCAATTTCGAGTGGCTTTCAAGACTGTTATGCAGATCGTGTCGCCTCCATTCCCAATTGCAGAGTTGGAGCCATTCCTTTCGGAGACCTTGTTGGAGATGCTCCGAGCTTCTATATCGACGGCCTCGACAGAAATTCTTCCACCAACCGCAGATATTGCGTCGCAAGCGGCGATGGAAGAGACACAGGAAGTACACTATTCTCAGCAAAGTTCACTCTCCTTAGCTCTGGTGGATTCACTTCCACATCTTCCCCTTCCTTTGGTGGAAGAATGGTTTACAATTGCTGCTCAAGCTATGAATGAGATCAAGGACCCTGGATTACGAGAACCTGTCAAGCAGCGGTTCTTGGAGATTCTTGTTAGTGGAGAGTTGGACGTGGAGCGAGCAGCCACCGGAGTAGCTTGGTGGGGAACCCGAGGTGGCCGAGAACTCATTCTCGGCTCGAGCGCGGAACCTCCCATGATGAGTGGTGCACTTCCTGGACCTGAACGAACTAGCCGACTATGATGATGGCACACATAGGCATGCCAGTAATGCCTTGCATTGTCCCAGATGAAGTTTTGAATTTGGCATGGCAGCAAGAGCTCCCTGGCTACGGGACACAGAAGGAGCTTGTATCGCATTTCTTCAAAGTTCAAAGTAACTCAGACAGCAGCTATGAAAACGCAATTGCGTCTTGGAATGGGGATATTGTGGAATGATCCAAGCGGTCTCAAATTCGTTGTGCTGGTCACCTGGGCATCGTCAAGACCCCGCGGCGGACAAATGGACGCCGGGTTGGTTGCTGTGAGCATTTTACATTTGTGTCACTTGTGCTTGATTCTCTAGCCTTAATCGGCTGTGCGTGCTTGGAGAAGATCGAGATTTGACCGGAAGTTGTACGTCTCTGCGTTGAAAAGAGCCGGGCACGCCGAAGCAGTACTATGGTGATTTGCTGAGGACTGGTAGATGCCACACGTGCAGACATCAAGTACTTGACAGGGCACGAAGTGGTCCAGAACTTTGACTTAGCTTGGAAGTGCATGGTGTGGTGGCCAGAGACCGGTGATGTACCATTTTCCCAGACATATCTACGCTGGGACAAATATAGAAGTTGAAAGTCATACCCGCATATAATAAGTTATCACGACCTTAATATATATCGAAATCTGGGAATTGGTTCTCCAAGAGCAAGGAACAGTCTACAGAAGCCAGGAATTGCGACGGTGAACAGCCAGGGCGATAAGGGTTCTTCAGGTGAAGCGGGGTTGCCATCGTCACCGCCCATGTAGAGGACCCAAAACATGGACATGAGCTGTTCTGGAACTTGAAGTCGAGCGGGGAGTTAAGACAAGGTTGCTAGGGCCCGATTCCGAGCACGATCTTGACTTAGACCCCGGCTTGGCAAAGGACGGAGATGCGACTCATGCAATCTGATCTCTCCAATGTCGCTTCTTCCTCTGGTGGGTGTCCACTTGAGCTTCGGCTCGCTTGTCTTGTTAAAAGCTTACGGGCACGGTCGGTGATGGCCGGTATCCTTCGGCCTTGATCTGGACTCTTCTGAGGGATCGATAGACATCAATAGCTTGTCTTGTTAGTCTGCTATCTACAGAGCCGTTCCTACGGGAAGCTGGCATAGCCACAGTCCGTGGAGCTCCAGGTCAGCTCGTCCAGGTTCGGGACCTGATTTTGGACCCTGTCGAGCTGGGCCGCGGGGTTCCCTTGATTGCTTGTTTAGTTTAGCGCTGTCAAGGTAGCTCAGGTATATCGACGACTTGGGTACGTACCTCTTGACCCTGAGCTGTTTAGCTATCCTTATCCTATCTCATCACAACCAACTAACATGACGACGCCAGGCCGATACAGGACAAAGCGAGACAAAGCGAGACAGACCGAGACGTCGTGGTTGGCCCCAATTGCTTACAGGGGAGGCTGATTCGTGGGAATGCGACATGGCTACTGTACTGAGAAATACACAAACAACAGGTTTTTGATCCAAAAGCATGTATCGACATGAGATAGAGTCATAGAGGGGTTGCTGGAACATGCATTGGAGGGGTATCGAGAGATCCAAGTATCGTTCCTGGTATCTATGTACATTCGCTGAAAGCTTGTCCCATGTATCTGTATAACCACCCACGTTACATTGATCTCCAAGAATTCGATCAACAGCTTCTGGTATCTAAGTCTAAACTTAGAACGGCCAGAGTGGTGCTGTATACATGACGTGACAACAATAGCAGGTAACTCGGTCAACGCGCGTTCTTTGTAGGACGAGGTCTCAAAGCTTCCAAGAGAAGTTCGACTTTGTAGAGGGTCTCACAGCTTGACGGAGTAAAGGTACGTATAGATACTTTCAAGCATGGACCTCCTTGAGCTAGAACATCTGCTAAGCTAGCAGCTTCAGCTATCTAAGACAAAGTCCATGCCACAATGGAACAATGGCACGTCATTCCCTCTCATGATGAGGGGGAGGGGGGAGCTCGATCCACATGATGAAGCTGGAGCTAGAGAGAGGGCGAGCTTCGCTCAGATATTAAACTGAAGCTATGCCCTCTTCTGTTCATGTCATTCTCATCCATACATCTTACACTATCTCTTCAACAACTCTTTCATAAACCCAATCCCCAATAATCAACATGTCTGACAGCTACGGAGGCAACGACAGCTACGTATGTTCTCATCTTTCTGTCTCCTACCTGTTATGAAGCTAACCGTCTTACCAGGGCTCCAGCCGTCGCGACAACGACGACAACTCTTACGGCTCCAGCCGTCGAGATGACGATAACTCCTACGGCTCAAGCGGCCGTGACAACTCTGACAGCTATGTATGCATCTATGAACCCAACTCACTAGAACATGAGCTCACAGTGTATCTCAGGGCTCCAGCCGTCGTGACGACGACAATGACAACTCATTTGGCTCCTCTCGCCGTGACAACAATGAGAGCTCATACGGATCCAGCAACACTGGCATTGGTGGCAACACCAGCTATGTAAGTCAATTACAAGATTCCGTCTTTCTTTAGGTATACTAATAAGCTTCTAGGGCTCATCCGACAGGGACAACACCGATACCTTTGGCTCCAGCAACAATGACTCGTACGGTTCCAGCCGCAAGGACAACGACACCTTTGGCTCCAGCAACACCGATTCCTATGGCTCTAGCCGTCGGGACAACGATAACGACAACTCTTTCGGCTCCGGCAACAACGACTCCTATGGTTCCAGCCGTAAGGACAACGACTCGTACGGAACCAGCAACACATACGGCTCTTCCAACACGGACACCTATGGCTCTCGCAAGGACAACGATTCCTACGGATCAAGCAACACCTACGGCGATGACAATGACAACAAGAAGGGTGGCCTCATGGATAAGGTCAAGGACAAGGTCGAGGAGAAGTTCGGACACAAGAACCGTGACAACGACAACGAGTACTGATTGTAATATGGGGGTTTGGACTCTAGCGTATTAGTTTTGAGGGTAGTCGAGTGAGATGGGATATTCATTACCCTTGAATTGAAGTTTCTTTTGTTTTCATGTCTCGGTCTGAAACTAAACGAGTCTCGCATGCAATTGAGCCTTGTAGAAGTCATTAAAAATCCAAAGTATGTTACCTCATCTCGATGCTTGTCAATGTCATTTGTGAGTAAGTGTCCTTAATTTGACTGATTCTCGTCCTATGTAAGATCATTCTCATTGCGTATATGCGGAACAGATATAATCATTTCCCATCATGCATCAAATCACATTAGCTAATCCAACCTTTTATCAACCTTGATCAAGATGGCTCCATCTGTAAGACGTCCTTCACAATCCATAAGATGCACAAAGCGATACCCGTGACCCAGACGATCAAGTCTCATACAAGCCCATGCCGCCATATCGTCGCGCCCAATCTCATCATCGCGTACAGTGAAGCGCACCCATGACAGCTCATCTACAACATGTGGTATAGGTGGAAACTCAAGGGAATCACTACCGAAATCAACAACGTCACCCTTCTGCGTACGTGTGCGAGCTTTGTACTCGCCCTCACGCTCATGACCATCGTTGGGGATGGGACCGCCATGGAACTCGTCGGGGCCCTCGATGTGAAGCTCGACTCTAACGTAAGGCTCAAAACCGCGGGCGGACTTGTCACCAGGAGGGAGAGGAATGTTCTGTGCAGCGAGGACGGTGATTGTGAGATTAAGAACTTTCCGGGGTATGACGTTGGGAGCTTCTTCGTCATTACGATTGGGTCGATAACCTAGAAAAAGTTAGATTATGAAATATTTATGTAGGGAAATGATGTTGCATACCTGGTGGCTTGAGGACATATCCTCCTGTACCCGCAAACATACCCTCGTTAAGCATCATACCCTCATCCCACCTCTGCCAATTGAGGGCAACAACCTGGATGCCTTTCCTCCAGAAAACAGAAGGGTCTAGGTTTGAAGACCCTATCCGCAATCCCCACGGATAGGTTCTCATAAGGAAGTGTCGGTTATGGTTGAACAGCTCGTCTGCCTGTTCCTCGTGTACAGCAATTACCTTTTTCTCTGAGAGGGAGAAGATATGCGTAGGCATACCAGCCTCAGGCTGAGACAAGCTCTTGAACGACACACCTCGACAATGGAAACCCATTTTGCTGAGTTCCTGGATGACCTTGGAGGGCTTCTTCTTAGGAGGTTCGCCCAACTCAGCACCTGGATGCGGTGCTCGATCATCTTCTTCGCTTTCCTCCTGTGTGGGATCTGTATCAGGCGGCGCATACTTGACCTTGACAATGAGCTTGTGACGCAATTCGTCAGGGCTTGGAAGATTGTCCGGGTCGTTCTCAGGCTCAGGCACAAGAAGACCCTCCCAGACTTGCTTCATGATACGTACCATGGCGAGCTGCTGGTCCGGATCACAGTGAACTTCCAAAGAAACAATGACGGGCAGGTCGCTAACGACAAATGCGCTATCCCGGATGGCCTCACATACAGCGCGGAAGGAGATCTCCTTGGTGAGTGTGTACCCGTGGAGGACTCGGGGCTCGACTATAGCGGCTTCGGGCTCGGTGGACTCAGGATCGGCGATGGCTACGGCCCCGGGCTGCTCACGGGAGACGGGACCGGTAGCGGATGTGGACTCCTTCTTATCGCTTATGGTCGTCTTCTTGAGCTTGTCCTTGAGCTTTCCAAAGGTACTCCTCTTCTTCCTGACGACTTTCTTGACGCCTCTTTCTTCATCGCTACTGGAGGGGCTGCTTGTTCCCTCTGGCTCAGATTCATCACCATCCCAGACATCGATCTCGATGCATCGCCCACCACGCAGCAGTGTCTCGGTGTAAGGCTTGGTAGAACTGTCGCTCGAAAGTTGGTTCCCGGTGAGGTACGTGTTATGGCTGGAGCTGATGAAGTAAGAAGCAAGCGGATATGTGAGATCTTGGGGTTTGGGCGGGGTTGTAGCTGCTGCATGAGTCGACGTCATCCAGGCTATGAAGCCATCCAGATCGAGCGAGTCTCGGGCAAGAATGTCGTCGACAGCGGGTGAAGGTCCATCCTTTTGCGTATCTTTGATAAAGGCAGAAATCCGCTCTTTACTCCAAGTGTTGTCTGCTCGATCTGCCAGAGATCCAAAGAGTTTGACAAGATGACCGGTGACGACAGGGTCGAGCTTGGAGATGGAGCGGGTGACTTCGCTGGCGCCGCCTCCGGCCTTGAGTTCTTGGGTCATGCTTTGTTGATCGATATTGTTCTTGTGGTGTTTTTGACGTCTTTCGGTTTTTGAGGAAGTCAAGGAGCGAAGAGAGCGGAGAAAGGAGAGGGCGACCAAGTGATGTTGAATCCGTGAGGTTATTCGCTGCTTGGGTGTGCCCGTGCCTGTGCCTTTGCTGGCGTCTGCAACTACGAGCCCCTCCTGCATGTTCTGGGCCTCTGGGGAAGCTACTGCTAATCAGAGGAGCAGGAACTCCAAGAAACAGCAACTAAACAGGTATTTTATATAATGGCAATAGGCTCAAGTACCTGTATTTACGAAACTAATACTGACAAGGTCCTTTCCTTTTCCCTTCTCATCTTAATCACATCGTCTCACTCGTCAAGGTCCAAGCTCAAGCTCAAGCTTAAGGTAAGCTCCCGTCACGACAGCTTCAGCGCCTGGCCCGCTGAAAAGACCCTGGAACAAACCCCTGGGACTGACTCCACTGACAACAAAGCAAAACCTGAAGCTCGGTATGACGAGGTTCTACAAGAACATGCACTGTAATAGGTGTAAGAATTGCTTGGCTGACATGCTTAAGCAGGCTGAACGACCATGAGTGCAGGAAGCTAATACTCAGAAAACCTGCAGTGACGAGTCGCTGCAGATATGTAATGTAATCAGTACAGATACAGATATACAGTATAAGCATACTATTTTTAGATATACGAAAAAGCAACCCTTATTTGGTTTCATGATACACGTCAAAGCCCAAATCTATTCAACAGTTGCTCCTTTCCTCAAGCAGCAGCACAAGATATCACCGTCTACTCTTCTCTGCCCTCCTTTCAACTCTTCTCTCATCCAAAAACTCCTCCAGATCAACATGTACCCTTAACCCCTTGGACGCCATAGTCTCAAAGATTCCCTTCAGCTCGGAAGAATCCATGTCTCGGTTCAGTGTAAGGAAAGCCTCCATCATCGCATCCTTTGACCAAGGACAATGCCTCAACGCCCTGAACAGAATATCCTTGGCTTTCGGTCGCAGTTCTCTCTGTGAGCTGCAGAACCTGATGAAGTTGATCCACAAAGCTGTATTCGATTTGCAGGCATCGCTTGACACGGCGTGCTCGAATGCTGCTTTTGTTGTGTTGACGTTTCCGCGCTCAATCTCATGATGGATGGCAAATATGCGACTGCTCAAACAATCTTGAGCAGGGGTAAGTACAGTTTCGTGTAGAAGTGTTCTTGTTTCGTCAATAATGCGAAGGCTGGAGTCAGCCCATTCAAACAACGCCAAGAACATGGTGTTTCTGGGGAAATACGCCAGAAAATGTTTCAGTTGCTCGAGTAGATACACACGACGGAAAGGCCTAGAAGAGTTAGTAAATTCTAGACAGTTCCAGGATACGAGCCTTACCCATGGGCTGCGTGCATGTACAGCAACATGGACGCGAACTGTAGGATACGCTCATGAGCTTGTGATGTATGGTAGTTTCGGGACTTTAGCTCGAGTGACACCTTGTGAACTGTGTCCATAGCAGCCGAAATGCTTCCTTGTGAGGCTGATATTGGTTCGGTAGACCCCTCCGCGGTCAAGTAAGACAGCAGGATTAGGCACTCAGCAAGAACTCCAGCTTGGTCTATGTTTCCTCCCGAGATCGAATCATTCATGGTAGAAGTGAAGATCTGGTGAGCTTTCAGGATATGTGTCGGAGATACATCGAGTGTTCCGACTGATCTTCGCAGGACCTCGTCCACAGCGGAGCAGAGTCTTCGAATAGCTAAATCTTTGTTACCCTCTTCAAGTTCCATCCAAGCCCATGTTCTCCAAAGACTGAAAGAGTCGGCTGCAGACGAGTTCTGCAATAAAGAGTTAGTGACCTAATCAGTTCAAACAAGAGGAGATCAGTTACTCACCGAAGCAAGCTCAGTTGCCGACGAAACCACTTTTTGAGAAACTTCGTGGTTGCCATTCGCATACTCAGCAAGAGCATAAGCCTTGTACAGGCCAAGGCTAGTAGGATATCGTTTCAACAAAGCTTTGGCTGTTTTTTTGACAGCGGAGCGATCCTGTGATGCACATAAAGCAAGATGGTACACAGCTAAATCCTTCAGATTGGCATTGTGGACCAAGTGTTTAGTTGCATTAGCCAGAAAGCCCAGCTCAACATGGTTTTCCTTGTTCGTCGACGGTAAATAAGAAAACCAGTCTTGCTTTGAGAAGAGCACTTCGGGTGATTCGGAGACGCAGAGAGGCTTATGGTTGAAAGCAGGAGGCTTCCTCTGTATTTCTGTCGGATTCTCGTCCCCTGAAGGTAGTACAGGAGCACTAGACTCCAATTTCGATGTAGGTCGAGCCAGGAACTGATCATGGTAGGCCTCTTCTGTCCAGCCATTAGACCGAAAGACTGGAGGAGCCGCAAAGAACATCAGGAAAGCATCCAGCAACTGCTCCTGCACAGCTGGCAAAACATGTCTTGGGACCAAGAAAAGCAATGGCTCTATGTCAGAGAACATTACTACTCTAAAAGGATCTTCTTCTGTCCCTTCATCCATAGTTCTTGCTGGGACTCTTGCTTTCTCAGCATGCGAGCTCTCCAAACTTGCCCAGCGTTTATAGTCATCTCTGGACTGGTCTTCAGGCAGCTTCTTATCTTGTAGAGGCTCAGGGGCATCACCCATCCCATCATCTTCCACAAATCTTGCCCAACCTTGAGCCTCCGGCTCTCCTATTCTGGGGACTTCACTCTCCCAGAAGTCACGAAGAGACTGAAGGGCCGCGCTTTGTTCTTCCAACTGAGGAGGTCGGAAAAAGTTGAGTTCCATGAAAGCCTGCCATGCTGCGATAGCAAGTTCCTTGTACCCACAATCATGTATGAGCCTCGTGAGTCTGAGGAAAATGTAGATTGCTTCCATATAACCTTTGAACTGTTCATTCGATTGCAATCGAGATATTGAGTGTCGTAGTCGATCGAGGTGCATTTGCTTGACAGTATCAAAGTGAAAGGCGGAAATGTTGGACATGTCAAAATCGAGGTGTGTCTTCCACAGCGTGAAGCTTTTGTCTTCATCTTCACGCAAATCATTCCACTTTTTAGTTGTTGCTTTACTATTCCATATCTTGACTCCTTCACGCATTAGTGGAATCAACACTCTAATGCGATCTTTGGGATTCGCAACATTGGACAAAGCCGATTCGAGCATATGAAGCTTGATCTCAGCAAAACTATGCACCTCAGCCTCCAGTGCCTTATGGTCAACATCCTCTCCAGCTCTTAGGAGGGCATCCTGATGATTCGCCAACTCAAGCCATGCATCTATATCATCTGGTTGATCCTTCACCCTTCTTGAGAGTTGGATTGATTTCCACTTTAAGGGGTTGTTCTGGCCAAGATCGATATGCTCCGCAGGTGCATCGGTATCAGACTCCAAGTCGCTATTATCATATTGGCGTGGCTTTGCTTTGCCCTCTATTGAGCGATAGGATGGTTGTTCGTCTTCTGAAGATTCGGAAGCACTGTAGTCATGCTTGCGCTTTTTCGATGAGCCGACTGCTAAGAAGTCACTGTCATCTTGATTCTGAGTAGAATCCTCCTGTAACCGGACTCTTAATGGTGTTGACCTTACGCGCCAGGCTTTTGAGCGTAGACCATCCTTGTCTTTGAAGGCATATGAGCCTTCACCAGGCATCCGCAGACTAAACTGATCCCTCGGCCCATCGCGATGAATCACAAGACGACCTCGCGTACCGAGAACCTTTCCATATCCATCGCGATAGTAAGCGGGGACCTGCGAACGGTCAAGACTTCCATATCGAATGATTAGTGGGTCGCCCTTGGTGTCGATGATGTACAGACGCGATGCGCCGTCATTGCTGTCGCGTGAAGATTTAGTAATCGAGCGCTGTTCAGGTTTCTCAGAGTCGCTAGAACGTCGTGAGCTTTCCCGATGCCGGTGATGAGAATCTGTGCGATGCCTTTTGGCACGGTGATGATTATGATCACGATGTGAGTCTGAGTGATGATGGCTTCTCTTCCTTCGTGAGTCGCGTTCCCGGTCCTGTTCTCGGTCTATTTCTTTGTGACCAGAGCTTTTTGCTATCGCCTTCTCAACATTTCTGGATTTGAAAGAGGCGAATTTAGGTGCTTTCAGTTCAGAGCTCTCGGGTTTGGACTTGAATGATGAGAACTTGGGTGCTGTAAGCTTGGAGCCCTCATCCTTGTTGGACATTGTGGTGATTATTGCAGACTTTTTGTCATAGCCCATGGAACATGACTGAAGGCTCGCCCTGTGTTTAAAGAGTTTCAATGACTGTAATTGCGAGTCGGTTGAAATGCGACAATGAGATAGTGAAAACTACTAAGTGGTATCGATATCTTGTAAGTTGGGATGAGGTAGGAAAGAGAGAATATCAGCCTCGATCACTAGCCACATCAAATACAGTGTCGGTATAGTTTAGCTACTGTACAAGTAGCTGCAATAACACCTACTTCGGTACCTTTACATAAACCTCCAAGATCTTTGACAAGAATCTGACGTGTGAAAGTCCCTGGATTTACTTGTACAGCCTTGAACATCCAATGGCATCAATGATAAATGAGACTCTCTAAAACGTGTTATACCAGGTTTCATCCACAGGGTCAGCACTTGGCAGGACAAGTCAGTAAGCCAAGGGCATCAGCACACCATCTCACTCAATTGCTGTTACACTAGTCGATGCATAGTATTGCTCATTAGATGTGACTGCCTGTAATATCTTTTTCCAGTCCGAAGAGTAAGGCAACAAAAGATAACGTTGAATTAAGTCATGTACCTGTCGCTGAAATCCAGTCAGGTCAGGACCCCTAAAAGCCCGGTAGTTAGCACTGTGGAGCCACCTAAACTTCAGGAACCTGGACACTGTAAATTGCTATGGAGGTGCCCGGACTGCATTGGACCTTAAAACTCCTCGCTCTGCCCCTCTACCAATGCATACATATTAGGTCTCCCTCACCCACAATGGACCTCTCTTCAAAAGCAATCGCTACTTACACTGCTATTTCTATCGCGACCCTCATTGTTGGTTGGATCATCATGGGTTTCTTCAGCAGCAACAAGTTTCCCGTAGAGGGCAAGGTAAGCTTCTCTTCGACTCCTCATGACACCTCTCATGATCCCCTTCTACACCCAACACCAGAGCTAACAATGCCTCCAGACAGTCCTCATCACCGGCGCTTCCGAGGGCATGGGTCTCAGCGCAGCTACCCAACTTTCAGCCAAGGGTGCAAACATCGTCCTCGTCTCTCGTAGCAAGAGCAAACTCGAGGCCGCTCTTAGCACTGTCAAGGTCCGTCACCTCTACCACGTACATCTTCCATCAGATGGCATGCTGACTTGACAATTCCAGGCTGCAGCTAAGAATCCCGAAACACAACGCTTCCACTACATCGCCGCCGACGTCTCTACCGAATCTTACGCCAAACCTCTACTCGAAGAAGTCATCAGCTGGAACAATGGAAACGCCCCCGATGTTGTTTGGACTTGCGCTGGACTATCTTTCCCTGAATTGTTTGTCGACATGGAGATGAAGTCAATGCGACACCATATGGATGTCAACTACTGGGGTACGGCTGAGATGGCACATGCCATCATGCGCGAGTGGCTCAATGTCTCCAAGCCTGTTGAGAAAGAGGCCAAACACCTTATCATGACTGGAAGCATTTGCGCCTCGTACTCTCCTCCCGGATACACCCCGTACACTCCCTCAAAGTATGCCATGCGAGGTCTGGCTGAGTGCATTCAGCAGGAAGTGCTGCTTTACCCTCAGAACGTTCAAGTTCATCTCCTTTTGCCCGGTACCATCCTCTCGCCTGGCAACGTCCGCGAGAACGAGAACAAGCCTGAGATCACAAAGATTATTGAGAAGGACGACCCGAAGCAGACACCCGACGAGGTTGCTGCTCTATCAATCAAGGGTCTTGAGGCTGGACAGCACAACATCACTGTCAACTTCCTTGGCCATCTTATGAAATGGGCGTCCTTTGGCGGCACTCCCAAGAACAGCTTTCTCGATGTTCTGGGCTCTTTCCTTGCTACATTCGTCTGGATCTTTGTTCGCCCCATTTTGGATTCACAAATCAAGGGCCATGGCAAAAAGCATGGCCACCCTAGCCTGCACAAGAAGACTCACGACACTTGATGATATGCAGCCACTTTCTATAAGTTGGAAGTAATTCTATAAAGATACCCAATGTAGTAATAATAATAATCAGACCTGCTATTCCTTTCCAATGACTTTTTATATGGTATCTATCAACGTCTATAATCTCCATCTATACTCCGCTCCATTTACCAAACTTGGTGTATCTCTTGTACATCTCCTTCAGAATGGCACGTCCACTCTTATCCATAGCATCGTTCAGAATCTTCCGCACCTCGGGGGGTGTAATATCGAAGATAGAGTTCATGGCAGGCTCGAGAGCCTCGTTTACCCGACGCGGCACATCAGCTTCGAGCTGCAGCTTGACATACTGCATCATGATAAGATACATGTGCCTTCCGGCAGAACGCTTTGCAGCATCTGTGGCCGAGTCCAGAGAGCTCTGGTGTTGTGATCGGGCCACAGCACCAGCAGTCGGCTCACAGATGAGTGTGATAAGACGAGCGTAAAGATGAGCCTTGGACTCATGTAAGGTCTGCCCCAATGTGTCGGTAGCGCTGTGGTTAATGACAAGATTGCGGAGGAGAGCCTGCATGGTTGACAGCAGAAGGTGGTGGTGACCTTCGAGCCTGAGGCGGTGCTTCTTGATAACGATTTCTACCAGTCCGCATAGTGAAGCGAAAGGCACCCTTTCGTTGGGCAACTGCTCGTCAAGCGGCTTGGTGGACAGGCTCAGGTCGGAAACAGTGTTGAGAACAAGCTCAATATTCCATTGAGTCATGGATTGGGGCTTCTTTTCCAGTATGGCCCGGAGAATTCGACAGACCCGGGTGCATAAGGACTGTCCCTTTAGTGTCAAAAGCGTCGCGGTGAGCTCGCTGTGGGCTGTTGCTAGGTCAAATCCGGATCCCTTCGTCTGGAGATCGGAGGATGCTGTGATGTGTTAGTCGACGCGACTTCATGACTGTTAGTTTGCTTACCTAGAAGCTGGTCCACGACGGTATGGATAGCTGATGCCTGGCCATCCGTGTTCGAACCTTGCACGAAAGCTTGAATGAGATCCCTCAAGTAATCCATCTTGGCGGAAGTATCCATTGGCCTTATGATTGACACAACATTGCTCTTGAAAAATGGCTCGCGAAGTTTCTGAGGGACTTGGTTGAGACTGTAGAATGTTGTTGGTCGAGGTTCCTCCAGAAGTGGTGTGAAAAATGTTCTGAGGAAAGTTTCCATCTTCCATCCTCTTAGATCTCCCGATGCCATGGCCGTATGGCTTCGGTTCTCTGCCTTGCGTAGGTCTGATTGCTTCAGCTTCGCGGCTCCTGAAAGACTATCCAAAGACTCTGCTGCGTCCACTGCTGCAAAAAGTCGAAGATCGGCAATGACATTGTGACTCTCGAATGCCTTCTTTTCCGTCAAAAAGTACCCAGTCGCAGCAATCACACACTTTCCAAGTGCATTCTTGGCTCCGTCTGGAATTGAGCTCAGTTCAGGATGACTGGAGCAGTTGGGTGACTTGGAAATCTCGTCGATGAGTGCCTTCAGCAGCGTCAGGCGGAAAGGTGACAAATCACCAGCGTCTTCGCAGTCGGAGATAAAACTGCGGCTTTCGCTCAAGTACTTAACACTACGTTCTTCCACGTGCTCTGCCATCTGTCGAATGGTAGTTGCTGCCATGGCGTAGTATGCGTCGATAAGATCGGTCAAAGTGCCGTCTTGCGTTGGTGTTGAACTTGAGAGATCCGACATGGCATCAGCGACTTCGGCCAGGTGTGAGAACTGCATGCCCTCGTAGAATGTTGCTCGGCCCATCAACTTGGTGGACAAGGCCAGTATGTATCTCCAGCCCTCAATAGATACACGCTTTGTCGTTTTTGACCGGTGTGCATGGAGCAGTGTCATGACGCGCTCTCGTTGAGGTCGGCTGAAGGCATCTGTGTGAGCACTGTTTAAGCTTTTGATCCAGGTTTGACTGCCCTCCGCAGGCCAGCGCTTCTCCTTTCCGTCCTCTTCCAGTGAATTGATCAAACGATCGATAAGGTTACCAGCAACTTTAGCGCTGTTCATGCTATTCTCATTCTCGAGTAGGCAGGCCCATATGTCTCTCAATTGGGTGGCCTCACTGCTGGGAAGTGATAACGCATTTCCCAAGGCTTGAGGAAGAGTGGCCTTTGTGCCGTACACGAAACGAGTAAGTCTACTGCAACCGCGCAGGAACCAAGCTAGATAATGCTCTGCAGCTGCTTCTTCAAGGAAGGCTGGTGTAGGGTCCTGTTGTAGGAACATAGACAAATCTTTGCCCTTCAGAGACTTGGAAGAGAGAAGTTCTGATGAGAGCCGGGCGGTGAAAGCATCAACCAGGCTGGCAGGCTCAGCGATGTGCGCGCCATCAGGGCTCATCGAAACCCAAGCCTGACAGCAACACTTGAATGCCTCGTATGTCTCCCTAGACTCAACAGGTGACTCAGACAAGACCTTGGTTAGCTGTCCTTGCACAGCAGTCCAAATCTCAGTCCTCGACTCAGGAGTAACCCAGGAGATAGTTTTTGACACAACTCCCCACTTCAAGGCAGTCAACGCAGATGATGACTTCTTCACCTGACTGACCAAGTCGAAGAGCTTGCTACCAATTGCATCCACATAAGTCTCGCTTCGGATGCCCTGGGCAATAGAGTCCAGAAAGAGGCAAAGCGCCCTCGAATGTAGCTTCTCGTTCTCTAGCCATTGGAAGACATCAAGCAGTTGTTGTGGTGACATCTCCTTTTCGATCAAGGTCTCAAATGAATCGTGACCTTGTTGCACTTGGCCAACCTGAAGCCATGGTGAGGCAATCTTACTCTTCTGCTTCTCGACCTTACATAACTGCTGAAACCATAACTTTAAGAAATCGCCAAACACTCGTCCGGTTCGGAATACTTGAGCAATAGCTTTAATGATCTTTGGGACAGATTCAGCGTCATCTTGGCTGAGTTCTTGGGATGTGCTTCGTTCGCAGACAGTTTCCAATAACCGTGCACCCTCCTCAGAACGCTGGAGGAATATATCGGGATCACAGGTAGCAATCACCGCAATCAATCGCCAGTTTGTGCTCTGTTCCTGTAGGGCATACTCTCGACATACGGAGCGCAAGTCATCCGTGTCGATCGACATTGATTTCTCGGCCGCTCGCTCCAAGACAACCTGCACAAGCTTATCTCGATCCTCGCGGTTCCTCAATGAGCGTTCTACGACCTTGAAGATCTGCTTCGTCCAGTCGATGTTTCCTTTTCGTAGTCTTCCCTCACTCAGCGCATCTGTGACACCTGACGCCAAATAGTACAGCGCAGGCGCTGCCACGTCGAGACTATTACCGGATGCGTGAAGCGCTCTTGTGATGGGTTCCAGGTCTTGTCGGTTGATAAAGGCGGCTCGGGCGGGGAGTATCAAATTGCGATGCATGAGCTTCTCTAGGTCAGCTGTCCATCTCGCTCGTAAGGGCTCCCGTGGGACGGTCTTGTGTGATCCTGAAATTTCCTCCAACTTGTCGAGGATAGCCGTAGATGGAGAAAACAAGTGCGCAGCAACCTCCAATGTATCATCGGTTCCTTGTAGATGCAGATCCCAAATGGATGTTATCGTCTCGATCCATGATTCCCGACCCTCCTGCTCTTCACCGCTGGCAAGCGCAACATCGCACAACTTCAATGACAGGGAAGTCAAAGCTGCAGCGTCAGCAGCCGAAGTACAGAAAAGCGATCGAATGTGTTCGGCGCCGATCCTGTCGTGGGATGATTGCGTCGCGGTAAACTCGAGTCGGTCCAGTAGACTCTTCAGGGCACTGAACAGGGCGTCTCCAGCCATCAAACATCCTTCAGTATCTCGTAGAGCATCCAGGCTGAAGCTTTTTGTCGTCGATCTCTTCCTCTTCGAAGGAGTAGATGGGGTTTCTGTAGTAGGGTAGGAAATATCCTTCAATGCCTGTTGCAAGACAGCGATAAATCGTCGATCGGCGAGTGATTTGGCGAGCGAAAAGAGAGGGATGCGCTGAAAGACGCATTCGAGGATTGTCCAGGTCAAAGGCCAGCGTCGCAAAGTTTCGGCGTCCTTTGATGAGCCGTTCATAGACTTTAGCAGCCATCGCAAACTGCTTTCCTCAGCAGCATGGAATTGAGCATCTGCTGATACAGTCAAGTGCTTCCACAACCTCTCAAGATTCTTGCCATCTTCTCCAGGGCCGCTCTGGTCAAGACCTCTCACAGTCTTGATCAGGTCCATCTTTTCCTATAGCACGTGTAAGCATATTCACGAGTGCGCGAGAGAAATAGAGTGAAAACTTACAAGAGTTGAAGTCTTTCCTTGTGACGGAACATCCGTCATATCCACATCCATTGCGGTCATTTAAACGAAAGAATGATTAAAAAATTGCTTGAGAAAAGAAAGCTATAACGAACCTCAATCTTGAATGCGCCCCGCGACTTTTCCAACGTCCAGCCAAAATTTCCTAAATTCTGCCGCTACGCTAAGCTTCTACCAGCTCCCCGCTCTCACCGCCCACAAGCCGCTCTTGCGTCCCGACTTGTTCCATATTCAAGCTTGACATCACGCCCATATATACAGCTCCTTGTAGCTCCAGACTTCGCTTGTTACGACCGATTGCACGACTCAAGTATGCCAATCCAACTCTTTGCATTAGCATATAGCCATTGGAACTAATACGATTTCGTTACAGGCCAAAATGTCCGATTCCACCGTTGCCCGTCCTCCTCCCAGCGCCATTTCCAGGCCGCTCAGCGAGTCGCTTCTCAATGAGAAGGTAATCACAAATCCGAATGATACAGCAGGTTATTCTTGAGGTTCCCTTACTAACTATGTCTAGTGGGACCGCTGCCTCTCCAACCTCCTCGTCAAGTCATCCCTCGGTCTCGGTTTTGGTGTCGTTTTCTCTGTCCTCTTGTTCAAGCGAAGAGCATGGCCCGCATTTGTCGGCGTCGGTTTCGGTGCCGGCCGTGCCTACGAGGAGTGCAACTTCAGCCTGAAGCAGGCTGCGCGAGACTTGAAGAAGCAGACCGCATAAGGGAACTGCAGATTGGGCGTCGACTAAGAGACGAGTCGTTTATTTGTACTAGGAACAAGCACGCCAGAACATGGCGGCGTGTTAAAAAAGGGCACAGAGAGCTTTGCCGCGGGCTCCAGGGAGAGCCAATGCCAGAGTAGGACATTTTTTTCCAGATTCAATAGAGGTATCATGTACAACAACCTGCCATTCCTAATCTTTACCACCAGTCTTCATCCCAAACTGTGCTAGTCAATCCAATCACAGCAGGGGGGCGTCCCACTGTTGGACTCCGTCATATCTCATTGTATTTCCCGTTGACTGAACCAGCCTTCTCTGTGTCCCAGTGGCATCCTCTTCCCTACCTGTTGCGGACACTGGAGATTCCAAGTAGTCGTAACAGCTCTCATAATCTGTAACTAATTCCGAGATGTTTGAGGGGAAACTACTCAGTAA
Organism: Fusarium goolgardi; assembly: GCA_014899075.1. Taxonomy (NCBI): domain Eukaryota; kingdom Fungi; phylum Ascomycota; class Sordariomycetes; order Hypocreales; family Nectriaceae; genus Fusarium; species Fusarium goolgardi. The sequence goes on from JAAVUI010000424.1 coordinate 42,782, forward strand.
CTGGTCGATGCTTAACCTTTGTGTTCCATCTGTGTTTACGTTTCCTATCCGGCTTCTGGAGGGGATTGTCAACAAAGACAAGTTGCGTCTGAGATTGACCAACTCTAGTCGGAGCTCCTCGGCCAAAGAATGGCTTCGTCTTCGCACACTCTTGATGAATGAAGCTTCGTTGTCACGGTATGCTCCGTCGCTCTGGTCGGTCGGGTAAGATGCAGTCCAGGGGGTCTGTCGCTGCCCATTCTCAGCATCTTGAGCTCCTCGTGGCGTCCTAAAGCTGGCATCTAATAGGATGAAGATGGCGAGAAGTAAGACGAGCACAAACACCACGAATGCGATAAGTACTATTTCCATCCTGGCCGACTCTAAAGATCGGATATCGTCGGCCATGTTTATTTGGGCAAGAACTCCGGAGTTGTGCAGGAGTGGCTACACGACAGGCGATCCAGCTGGATGCCGTACCGATTTACTCGGCCCTGACTGCTGTTGAGAGATACGTTCCAAGGGCGGGAGAAGCGACTTCTTTTTCATTTGCCAAGTGATGGAAAGGAATATCGGTGTAGATGGTGAATAGCAGGCAGAGTGTGGGTAAAATGGATAGATATTCGGCTAGGTCGATAAGGACGAGAGTAGACAGGTGTCTTTCAGGTTGATTTATTCATGAAACTAGTTGTTAAAGAAACAGTCTAGGGCACATGAAGAGTCGATTCTAGAACTCCAAATAAGGTGGTTGTAGAGCCGACAAATAGCAGTTGCGGTCGCACGTCCTTCTAAGCGATAGCTCTTTACGTGAGTCATGACAGGGAGTGTGAGATAGCACAAAACATAATGCGGTTGCACCTTCCGAGCTATTGCTATATGAACCAAACAAACGTACTCTCTACCTACCTGTTGAAGTTTGTGTTGTAAAGTTCCTGCTAGCCTAAGACCAAGTTTCTCACTCTTCAGGAACACGCCTATAGTTTCCCAGCAACTTCCATATTCAACGTCTTCTCTCTATCTGCTCTAGGAGGGAATTCAACTTCACCTCTGATTCATTTCGTGAAGGAACTTTATGATCTGATATCATCCAATCGTCCGATTTACCTTGACGCCAGTGTTACCGGCCTCGTACGATCAACCAGAATACAGAGCATCGCTTCATACCTCAACCTTGTTACGGCATTGTCATGTTTACTCTATTCATATCGACATACTCGGTGCGTTTTCCTTTCTCGCTTCTATGTTTACACAATCGGGATATCCATGGTATACTGATGGCTTTGTGAGAGTCCTGCAGCGGCACACCGCGTGGGAGTGCATAAGAAATATGGCTCGATAGTAACGGTACCGTGTGATTTTCTAATTTCTAAAGCATACAACTCAATAGAAAGAACGAATGAGACCACCGTCCATTTTCCAGATTGCTACCGCCAGCGTACGCCCTCCCGTTCTCCTCGTTACTCTCTCTTGCGTACACTCTTCCTCTATGCCTCGCCACAGCTTCTCAGCACTGTACAACGATGCAGGCTTGTCGATGTACGGCAAGAGATTCGGAAATTAGTGTCCCGGCACTGTGGGCTTGTGTTAGTCGAAGTCTTGTCGGAGACACGAGAGTTCTGCACCGAGAACCATATTGCTATAGCGATACCAGGACACGACGGAAGATTTCCAATAACATAACCATCTCGAGCCAGTAATGAAGAAGTGCGACAACATTCTCGGGATACAAAATTGAAGAGTCATTGACTTACTGGGGTCAGTGGGCCATGTAGGTGGCTTCGGCTTGGGCTTTTCCTGAGAAAGGTTGATACCAGCAGCGGGATTGTTGGTGACAGCCATTGTCGTTTTGTCGTTTGTTCTTCGACTCGAGGTTTATGTGAGTTTTGAATTTTTGCGGAGCCTTGTTCAGAAGATGCAAAGGTAAGAAGCTAAGTTGAGTTGAGTTGAGTTGAGTTGCTTGTTTTCTTGAATTGTCTCGATGCTTTGATGGATGGATAGCTCACTGTACAGGAGGAGATCCGACTCTTATACCCAGCTACTGTCATACAAGTCTTCATTGCCAGATTTTCAACATCCGAGCTCTACGAGAGCAACACTACTTCGAAATGTCCTTTTCGAGCACTGCGTGACGCCACAAGCTATGTGAGCACCCGGGGAGGGACTTCCACTATTGCTCAGTCGTCGTCAGCGCCTCAGCTTAACTCAACATCTCGAACGCAGATTGCCGTATACCTGACGTTCTCAGAAATGAATCCAGTGAGGTCGTGCTGTGTCGTGCTGTACCGTCAATGGTTCGATTGCCTGATATGGCAGTTCCTATGTTGGACAACCCCTCAGCTAAGCAATTCAACATCTTCATGTGGCTCTTGTATTTTATACTGACGTACGGTGTAGGACAGTTGAACTTGTTATCGTTGCAGTGGAACGGCTCATATCCAGTTATAGACTCGGGTGTCTCTCTTGGCCAATTGAGTCTCGTGTTCAAAGGTCACCATCAAGCCTGGCACTGAGGCGGACCTGAATTGAACGACTCAATCTCATCTAGAGTGAACGACATGCTAGCACCAGTGTCATAGTTAATCATTTGTCCAACCATAAGCCAACCCTCTCTCGCTGCTTCGATAAAGCCGGTGGTTGCTCAAACATGTAGGGCGGTAACAAATGCGCACATATCCCGGTTAAAGGAACTATTATTGATCGTCGAATTCATGAGAGACGGCGCGCATAGCTGAGCGGAGTACAAGAGGTAACGCAAAGATTCTATGTGGAATTCGCAGGCAAAACATTCTATGCCTTGATGAAATCTACTGGTCCCAGTGGGCCGGGCCAGAGTGAGGAGACTTTGAAATCCCACACACACAACTGACGGCTAGGCACAGCCGTTGGGCTCCCGCCCGGTTTACAATTCGTGAACAATATTTACAGTGAGCCAGTCGGCAGGTTGCCTCGAGTTATTTTGTTCGTCGTTTGACACTTCGTAGCCGAAAACCAGATGTATCTGAGCACAACACCAAGCAGCCAGTGCTAAAAGCAACGAGGTACTGGAAACACAGGAAGCTACTAGTGTAGTGAGAGATAGCTTTAGTTAACCAGCCCCTGACTGTGCAGGATCTGGACACACCATAGCTACCGTACACTGCGGTTCTTAGTGAGCTTGAGTGTGTAATGCAACGCAACTAGTGCCAAGGCATAAAGATAGATGTACACCTATTTAGATTGTGCATTGGCATATCGGAACTCCTGCCGGGTCGTCGAGACAATCAAATTATGTCTCTCGACGCAGTAGTACAGCAGAAGATGACCCTGTCAGTCTTGCACTGAATATGACCGACTCCGAGTGAAATACATCGAGGCCGGTTGATTTTATCGTGCGAAAAAGTGTATGAAGAAGAGAAAAGGAAAAAAGTCGTAGCTTTCTACAGCTAGTTCTGTTGAGGTAGCGTAGTTGTGTCACGTGACGAGTGGATCCTGTGTTCCATTCCATCAACCTCTTTAAAAACTCTACCTCTTGTTATTTTCTGCTCTTCTTCCAAATTCAAACACCAAACAAATCACACAACAACGCCTCTTTTCCCTATACCCCTCGGCTATCGCCTGTCCGAAAGGAAAGGTAACTTTTGCCATTTACGAGGGTGTCAGCCTCGGCTTCTTTCTATTCTCTTTCTTGAATCCCAACGGCAACGCCGATACAGCTTTGCTCTGTCGTGCTCTCTGCTTCGCTCAGAATTCGGACTTTGACAGACATGCAGTCCTCCCCATCTCCGGAAAGCTGTTGAACGCCATGATAACGAGACGCCTTCTGTGCCAGGAATAAAATAATGTCTTGCTGCGTTCGACAGCTTTCAGAGAGTGGATTGGTCGCGCGCTTTGTCTCAGTTCAAGCAAGCCGTTCTTTTTGCTACCCTTGACATGTTCACGACTTACCTCCTCATGCAGCTACTCTCTGTCTATTCTCTGCAAAGTCCGCTGCAAGCGGCACCCACGAAATGCCTACACTCTGCGCTCTCAATGCACATGTGTGTCAACTATTTTTTTTATCGTTCGAGTGGGAGATGAAAACCACGGTCTAGACAACCGACCCGCTCCACCCTGATACCATAGAGCAGTGTGGCATCAGGACTAAAATCGGGCAAACATATCTACAACAAACAACTATAAACGTGAATGAATATTGTGTCTGCACTGAGACGTGCGCATGACGAATCTATGAATGATGAATATATGACTCAAACTATTGTGTCTTGCCTGGCATGTTTTTGTCTGGTGAAAACCAGTCCGAAGCCCATGCATGGTAACTATGGCCGTTGCACAGATGTCTTGCCCGCTATTGAAAAGTATTGCTGGCTAAAATCATGCCATGTTAATGATACGATAAGCCTTGAATATGCGAGCATCTCAAGGTCCAATTATGAGACCGCCTTGTTCCTCAGACGCGGCATACATCGTTTCATTCAGCCTCATGTGCTGCCTGCGTACTCCCTCCCCTATCATATATCATGCAAAAAAGAGGCCCAGAAGCCCACTCTGTGAAAGGGTACGCTCTCCCGTTCACCGACCGTTATACCAAAACATACCTCGCATACGCCATGTCATCTAAGAAAACCGTTAAACAGAAATGCATTTCACTCCTTTCTCAGCAGATGTCTCGGACAAATAGTTCTCAAACAGCATCTCCAAATATGGCTCTGTCATCCTGGAACGACACGAGAAACCTCGCCACGAGGCGTCCAGTGTACAGTGTCTGAGGATCCATAGGGAAAGGATGGCTCGCGTTGTTGTTGAGCCAGTCATTTGCTGCTAGGAATTGTAACTCTTGCCCTAGTTAGTGTAAGACAGAACATGTTAGCGTTTGTGATCCTTCCAGAATACGGATACATTGTCAGCCCGTTTGTGGGCACTCGGGTCGTACGTACAACTTTCGCCAAACAATAATTCTCTCAGTTGGGCCGAGAACTTGATGGCTGGTTCATCCAGCTCTTCTTGTTCGGCAAAGCTGCTGTCGAGCACGGGGTTGAAGCCTTTGGTGTTGGCCTCCTTGCTGTGCGTCTGATAAATCTGGTGGAACTGGTAGGCAAACTGCCTAAATGGCATGTTCTCAACCTCGGCACAGGTGTTCAGCGCGAGGCTTCTCTCGTACTCGGGTCTTGCGCTCTTTCTCATGTTGATCTCGTTCTGGGAGATGACAAAAATGTCAGCTGCCGTCTCTACCGCCTCCATGAAGAGACAGAGGACGAGAAAGGCGGCGGTGCAGGGCGCCCACTCGCGCCGAGACTTGGGTTTGAGTGACTTGGTGAAGAGATCAAACAGCTGTGACATTTCTCGCTGCATCAGCTCGTCTACAATTGACTTGATCTGTCGTGCGAGGACTCGCGGCGTCACATAGTTGTCACCCTGGTCGATCAACCGGGTTGATCGAAGGACATCAGCGGTCTGTTGGGTAAGGCAGAGTTGCCTTGTCATTATATAGTGCATGCAATAGATGGACAGGGCACGCTTGACCATTAGTGACTGTAGCAATGACTGTCAGCTCGGCTAATGATACGACTTGTCAGGATTCACCTACCTCGGTCTCGTCTGCGTACTGCTTGACGATCCGCAGCACTTTCTGAGGCAAACATGTGCTTTGGAAGTTGTCCGTTACTTGATCGACAAAGTACGGCTCTGTAAGGAGCTCTTGGATGTACCTCTTGGTTCGTTTCTTCAGAGTGTCCCTCTCGGCAGTATTATCAAGCTCGACACCGATGTTGGCTGCTCTGTTGCTCTTCAGCTCAACCTTGTTCCCTCCCACATTCTGAAGCTGCCAGTGGCTCCTGACTTCGTCCGTCTTTGGTGTGAAAAACTTGGCCTGTATCGCCAGAACCGTGTTGAACAGCGGACCTGAGAAGAGTTCGATCGAGCAGACCTGCTCAACTCCCTGAACATGGAAGCCAGCGATGTTCTCCGAGAAGAACTTGGTCATCTGGTCTTTAGCCAGGTGTCCGCGGATATACTCGGGGAACAGAATGCCCAGGAAGTCGTTGAATCGCCAACAGACGACCTGGGGAACCTGGACCGTGATCTTCTTGCAGTTTTTGCAGGGGCGTTCAAGGTCGCATTTGACTTTGCGACTATGACAGCAGAAACAGGCGCCATGTCTGCGAACCTGCAAAGCATTCTCCTTGGTAGCATTCGCCAAAGGTCCCTTGCGTCCTCGCTGACTTGTTCGGTTCATAGCCTCGAAGCACTCGAAAGGATTAGGGCGGCCGGCGTGGGCTGAGATGGAGTTAGGAGTCACAATGACAAACTTGCCAGACTGTTCTGTCGTCGTCGCCTTCTTCTTCTTCTCGACCTTTCCAACTTTGACCTTTCGAATCGGTAACGACGCTGGTGACTTGCTCCCGTTGGGACTTGCTTTTGAACTGGGGAACGAAGTCTGCGAGTAGTTGCTCGCAGGTGAAGGAGAGTTGTTGAAGTCATCCATGATGAAGATACTCTCGCTTCCACGCATGTTAGTTTGGTTCCATGGCGGAACATTAGAATCTGACTGCATTGGTGGCTGCATGTCAAAATTCATCTGCGGCACTTGAACCTGGCCGTTCACGTCCATTGAGAACATGTCAGTTCCGAAGTTTTGCATGAGTGTCATGTCTGTGGCAGTATCAGCACCCTGCACTGAAGGAGAGGCCGCCCCCCGCTTCTTCAGCATACCATTCAAGTCCTGTGGTTGGAATTGAGTTGTATCTTGTTGCTGCGAGAACAGGTATTGCTGAGGTGTCAAGAACCCCTGTGTCTGTCCAAATCCCCCGTCTGTTGTGGTTGCAAACATGTCTGAGTTGGTGTTGTCTGAGGGAGCCTGAAAGGAGTGATTGTTTGTGAAAAAGGCCGTTTGTTCCATATCACCTATTATCAGAGGAGAAGGAGCTGAGGGAGAAGGTGTATTCCTTGGCATGAAAGGTGAAGAGTTGTTCGCAGGGGCATATGGTGGAGAAGTGGCGTAGGAAGTGTGAGTGTTGGCTGGCATAAACGGCGATGGGGTGCCCTGGACATTTCCAACCATGGTGAAGCTTCCCAGGCTTCCACTAGCAGGGTCTGATAGAAACCCAATGGATGATGGGCCGGAGTTAGCTGCTGTGTAGTCGATGTACTGCCATGACTCCTCGTCGGGAATAGAATCGAAGTCGTAGGAAGATGATGAGCTTGGCGATGGCCGAGAGTGTATAGACGCCATCTCTTTCTGATATATTGGATAATACAGGTAGGTATGTGTTGGTAGTTTTATACGTTGATCCCAAGATAAGATATATCGATAGGTCACTTCGAAGATATGTCAAGATGGGAATAGAGACTTTGTCCAGACAATAAATTCGAGCGCTTATATAGCAGACTTTTGTTCGCGATTATTAGTCTGATAACTGAAACAATTCCTAGTTTGTGAGTTTGAAGATGTCGTGTTATAAATCTTTGGTCGTTAATAAGACAATATTCGCAAGTCGTGTCTTGCTTGAATGCTGTAGTCGCAAGGGTCCGGGCCACAGCTTCACTTCTCACCGCAGGAAAAGGGACGAGATATAAGCAATTCGATGGATTTTCACTTCTCATAAGCTCGTACTGAAAAGAACGAGACGAATAAAAGAGTAAGAAAAGCTGTTGCTTGCTTGCTTCACTTCCTCCTTCGGTCAACCTTCATGGACGTCTCGACGCTAACCCAAACGGCGACCGAAAACCAGGTACCTTGTCTTATATGACATCCTGTAGCGAATAGCAAGTACCTCAGAAGTGCAAGTAAACCAATCACAGGTACATATTGAGCACATGCTCACTGACGCTATTCCTCTCTGAGCACTATCTCGAGTGACACGATTACCTACCAACCTACATCATTTCTGTTCAACTGCCCATGTATCGTATCGTTTTCTTATAAAAGTGCATTCTTACAGCCTGAATTTCTTGACAAATGCTGTCAGGTGGTCGACTAAGCAGTCTATCGTAGAGGCTTGAGCTGTCATTGGCATCGCACAGCATAAACGGTAGCATTATCGATCTGTGTCAGTAAGTATCCGATTGGCGCACGATTTCGTGCATCACAGCATGAGGAGGGCCTCAAGCTTGGGAGCTTTCACTGCGATGTACTGAATTGCCTTGCAGCCCAATACGCCCGTCATACTATATACGGCTGATTCAACGATTCATGAATCGCGGGAGGTAAATCTGGAAGTCCCGATGATGCTGCAGTGTTGAATCACGGTGGACCTACCCTACGGGTTGAAACTTGACAAGACCATATTTGGGCTGGACTTGATCAATTGAAATCAGTTATTGGCTATACCATAGTAGGACTCTCATTATAGTAACATGTTCAGTGTACTGGTCACTCTTAGCTCAAACCCTATTGGTGACTCTTCTCAACCCATTTTTTGTCATCATCGCGAGAACTGTAGACGTATCTACATACTCAGGTACCCAGTCTCGGAACAACAACCATGCTTGATTCCTGACCATCACCGGAGCATACGCCCGATATAGGCCTAATGAACAACAGGAATCATAACGTAGAGATGCCTGCTCCCGAAATATCATCATCAGAGCTTCCATCCCGAAACTGTAATCCTTGCCAAGCCGATCGATGCCCAACACATACACAACCACTATCATACCCAATGCCACTAACAGACAAGGCGACTGAAACGACCGGCATAGTATGCCATTGGCTCTTTGATTCAACGTGATAACTAAAACATACTGCAAATGTGTCGTTACCAATCCTGTATTGGGGGGTTGCTGTTCAGATCCAGCGATAATATCTTGACAACAAACATGTGCTAAACACAAAAAGCACGAAACATGACTCATCAATATTTAAACATAAAACAAAAACAAATGTTACCGCACAATAACTCCAACACGCTTGGACGGTAGCCTCCTAACCAGAAATGATGGCTGCTGAGAAGGGAAGGGCCGGCGTACGCCTGGCACGCCAATCCTCTAGACCCAGGAGAACCTCTGCCCATATATGATAAACATTATCGCTCACAATGTCAAATTGTGCTGGTGGCCCCCCATCTTTTTGCTCGGGCCACGTCCCTGTTTCTGATCTGTGCCGTTGTCGTCGCCGGCAGGTCATGTCTCCTGTTATGGGAGAGCATATAAACGTATATCATTAGAGTCGCTTGAGACTCGTCGTCAAGCTCGATTCCTAAGCTCGGTACCGTGTGGCGGCACGATCCTGGATCTGCTTGTCTGTAGAAACGTATAGTCGGTCTAGGTAGTCCATAGCCGAGGCATCCTTCAAGATCTTGGCCACTTGAATGCCGGCCGAGATCAGCTGAAGGATGTTGCGGTCGTCCTTGAGCGGGCGACTTTGGTGCTTCGCAGCGTGTCGCATCTCGAGAGAATTTTCAAGGATCGTAACAAACTGCTTGATCTGTCCATTGTAAAGAACTCGCGCTGGGATGCGTCGCTTCGTCGCTAGTCGCTTGAGAAGATAAACCCACTCGGTCCATTCTCGATCCTGTGGTCGCTCGACAGGTCTCATATCCTGAGTCAAAGGGATCGGGAACTGGTACTTGGCCACGAAATCATAGGCGCATTGCGAAAGTCGGTCGTTGACCTGGCTCAAAACATTGTCCTGTTCCTGAACATGAAGGTTCGTTGGCAGATGCGGAAGCTCTCGTTCCTGCATGGCAATAACATCCGGGGGTGGTCGCTGCAGGAACTGATGAGGACCGTCGAATTCGTCACGGTTCGAAGGTCGTCTTTGTGAGCGGCCTTTGCCAGTTGACTTTGACTTTCCTCCGGGGGCAGAGCTGGTCATCCCATTTTCCAGGGAGTAGTCCGAAAGGTTGGGCGATGCGATGATGTCGTCCACCGAGTCGGTAGGCGAGTATCGCTCACGGTTCTCCCACGACTGAGAGGTTGGCGCCTTGTATGAGCCATGTCCGACTGGCTTGCCATACGATCCTGATGGGGGACGGGCACCAAAGGAGGGAGCGGCAGGGTAGGTCGACTCAGCGCGTGACATATGACCATTGGTACCAATAGGTAGACCGCCAGCTAGGTTGTAGTTGCTGGCCGAGTAGTTGACACTTGAATTGGCCGATGTTACTAAGGATTCCGAGCTGGTATTGTTTCGATAATCACCATACCTTTGTGATGAGTAAAAGCCATTATCGAAACCTCCATGTACCGAAGGATCAGTGAATGAACTGCCGGTGAGTTAGCACAGCACAACCACGTTTTCACCCAGGCGGGGAGGGAGGACAGTCAGCAGACGAGGACGAGTTCAGACTTACTTGCGAGTTGGGTTCCAAGGGCTGTTCGACATTGTAGTCTTGTAGGCATGGTCTTGCTGTGCCATACTGTACTGGCTCATCATTGTGAAAACGGAACCGCGGGGTGTTAATTTTGGTCAGACTTGACGAGACTTGCGGCTGATAAAGAAAGAATCCACAGGCGAAAAGAAGCAGCAAAGGGTCCACGCCTTGGGTTCCAGTTAAAAAAAGAGAGACTAAACCGACGGACAGCTTGTACAATATGGGTCCTTGGGCAGTGATCCTGGGATTTTCCAAAGGGCTGGCTGGCTCCAAATGTCTTCTTCAGGGCATCCACGGTGACTAGGGTTTCCTGAGATGGCGATGAAATTGCCTGGGTCCTCCTGCTGGCGGTTGTAGGCGGTGTGACCTGTGGTCTGTGGTCCAGGCAGATGGATCTATCTGCAAAGGCCAACTCAACTCCTGCTGGATTGGATGAAAAACTGCTCGGGCAATAGTGAAGCACTAAAATAGTAGTGCAGTATCCTTGGGGGGCGCTTCTCAGCGAACCAGGTCAAGGTAAAGCTGTTGATGAGCGGATCTGAACTGACACAGACAGATAGATAGATAAGACTATGTATGGAGGAGATCCGGGAGATTGAAGCTCGGAATAGCGACAATTTATGTTCGTCCGTGAGACTGCAAGGAAAAAGGGACGGGTACGCATGTCATGAGCGAAAAACCCTGGCATGTCCTGGCTTGATTGATGATGATGGCGATGGGGGATGGTAAAACGATGCCCCATTCACTAGCACTAGCGGAGTTGGCAGGGACCAGGCGGGAAGCAAGTGATGGCCCAAACGACTTTTTCTGGCAAGATTTGCAAAAGAAATTCGCCCCAGAATCCCTAAATTAATGTCAGGAGGGTGTCACTTTCCCCAAGGTTGTGATGGATAGCGGTGTCGTCTAACTATACTGTACTCTGTGTGTGCTGTGCTGTACATACAGTACTAGGTGCGCTGTACTTTGACCGGCAATACAGTCGAGTAACTTACTACGGCCTGTATTATTGAGTTGATGGCGCAAGCCAGCCCAACAAGCGAGCGAATCCACGAATTGGACCCTGTCTCTGATCTGATCTTAAACCAGGGTGGGTAAGCTTAATGATCAAAGACACTGAAAATGGTACCTTTTGTGTATCGTTTCGCCTCGCTTTAGTACAGCGCAACAGCAGCAGAAATGTCAAGGAAATGTTGAGACCTTGGTTGCTTGCCCGTCGTGTCGCCGAGAGTGGAGAGGAGAGGTACCGTCAGAATAGAATGCCGAGGCCATGCTACCCCAGATGTTCTGCGTACCTAAGGAGGCTTCGATGAAATTGTGGAAAGTTAGAAGGTCACTCTGCATCGCGGGGCAGCACCGCTCTTCCGGGCTTCCAATACCTCTCCCTCGGGCCAGAACAACAAAGCGAGGCAATTCATTGATTCAACCAGTGGCTGACTGATTGAGCTGATCTCCTGGGCATCATTAGGCGTACGCATTGTTGCCCAAGACGCGTTGGCAGCATCCAAATCGAGCTGACCCGACCCCAAGAGATGGGATGCTAAGTTTGAGCAGGGGACTGCCCGGAACGTTGAGAAGCGGTCAATGGCGGGACTGCAGAAAAGGTCAGGCACCAAGGCTGTATGTAAGTGCACCCGACAGGGCTTCGTTGATGCCCACTGACCACCTCCATCACGGGACGTCAGGCCAGGTCGGGTCAGGTCAGGTCACCGTGCCTGGCGGTTGGGTTTGGGTTTGACGTTTGACGTTGTTGTTCCTTGGTTTGAGCAGTCAGAAGCAGAAACAAAGGCCGCACAACAGCTCATCGACTGCCAGCAGCGTACAGTGCAGTTGACTTGACAGAGTACGTAGTGCGGGCTAGTACCGGACAGCACACCATCTCGGCGAGGCGGCACTAGACTACCTAGACAAATCTGGGGATTCATCGTGAAGAATAAGGCGATTGTTGATTGGCCCTCATTATTTGACTGTACAATCAGCGAAGCCTGACGATAGTCTGGTGAATCGCAATGACCATGATATTTCATCATCACTTCACATCAGATGAGATGACATGAGCTGTACTATGGCTACACGACTGCACTCCCCGAGATAGATACTGTACACAGCAAGTCATCTCTTTCTGTCTGTGTTTTGCTGTGCCGTGTGCAGTAGCTAGCTGTATGTAGGTAGGAAGGTAGGTAGGTGCATGTATGCACCCAGGGATGAGATCCCCCGTATCGATTTGATGATATCGACAGCAAAATGGTCCGACGGTTGACGCGCGCGATGGAGACAGCCGCTGGCAATGCGATGGTGGTTTTGGCTTCTCCACTTTGGCCCTGGCTTGATTCGACTTGACTTGGTCTTGACCCTTGAAGCTCATGGCATCTCTCGGCACCTGAGAACGGAATGGAGACGTTGAGTTAATGGAAAAGGGTCTTTGCTTCGAAGCCGTCGTCCTGCATCAGTGCCCTGTCATGCCGAATCCATATTAACTGCCCGCCTTGAACCGGTCGAGTCAGCTTTGTTAGTTATGAGGCGGACATTTTTTTTATGGGTGTGGATCTTGATATTATCAGATGAATCTTGAATCTCGAATTTTGAACCATGATTGACGGAATCGCCGAGTTTGTTTTTTGGTCAAGGCTGAGGTGATGAAAGATGACGATACTGTTCCTACTCGATATCAGAAGTTGACCGCTTTCCTGTCGACATACCTAGAAAGCCGAAGGTGCGAGGTGGTATCTGCTCACGTCGAGTTCCCCATATCAAAAGACTTAACCGAAGCAAGGCTGTCCACTTGAAAGATGCCAGATCATTAATTTACTCGACATGGGCAAATGCATGTGACCGTTATCGTTCCGTCCCTTGCTTGATTTTGTTTGACGTGGAAGAGACGGATCAATGGATGCTGATGAGGTGGCACAGTAAACAAGGTTGAATAATCAATGCCGACTTTTCTAAGCCACTTTAATCTGTGGCCTTTTCTTTTGGAGATATCTCGCTGTCGATTTTCGTTTCCTTCTTTCCCCCCCCTCTCAGCTTGATCGATCGTTCTCGTTTTACGTTGCACAAGCTTGTCCTGCCACATTTGTTAACCTGATCGATCGCAGACACCGCCAATCCTACATGTTACACATACAATCATCCATTGGCCTAGAACGTCTGCTTGGTCAATTGATCTCATATGATCATCTCGACTCTCTCTGGCCAACCGGATTGCTCAAACCGGTTCTCTCAAGTTACTTCAGAAACTGAAATCCTTGTGCGGTCCTGGCGCTTCGTTACAATCTTTTCTTGGATACGACATGGCGAACTGCTCCCGGATCCAATTGACGATGTTTCATGCCTCCTCGCTTCTCAGCATACCCTGAACTGGACGGACTCATAGGCTTCAACACGAGATCCGGTTAGCTTCTCCGACCTGGAAACGCTCAGGTAATTTCACGGCACGAGACGAGATTCCTTGGACTGCGTCATTGTTTCTTATCTTTTCAACCCCTGAGACTAAGTTAGGGCTGAGAGAGGTCGTACAATATCGCACCGTTGCCGCTTACTAGCACGTGGTGGCTGGTTCAAGCCTTCAGGAACACGAGCTATCGTTTCGGTACCAGGCGTTCGTCCTTGCAGATTATTAGCCCCTGTTGACATGTCGAACAAAGACCCAAAATAGATATGAACCCCCACATTCTGAGCACTGACATCCAGGTATCGACAGCAAAACATAACCTACACCTACAGCTTCAGCTCCGAGAGGCGGGGACCCGCACCGACCGGCTTCCACCAAGACTAGCCTGGCCTGGCCTGGCCTGGCCGCTCCGTCCCGGGATTGGAGAAGTCGGAGGCCTTCGGGATTTGGCCGTGAGAACCTCATCCTCTTTCTGTCGAGTTCTTCTTCTTCTTTTTGTGGCACGCGACATGGATCAAAGGGAATCAGAGCTCAATGCTGGCAGATTATCAGCTTCATTTTAGCGGATGCCGAGTCGGATCCCGTATTGTGTTGCATGCTAACCAAGACAAGTCTCATCCTGTTTTGCTTCTTTCTCCCCCTTCCCCAGCGAACTGCTATACCGATGAGCAGGCAATCGTGCTGTCCCATCGTGCCCCTGTTGCAGATGAGGTTTGCCGACTTACAGTCAGTGGTTCTTGATGTGCACTTGTGACGTAGGGGGTTCTCAAACCACAGCCTCTAGGTCCACAGGTATTGCATGGCATATATCCATTCAACCACAGGCGGCCGCTTTTCTCTCAATATGGCCTCACTGATCTCATTTACCCCCCGGGCAGAATAAAGCCTCTACGGGCCTTTCTGAACAAGCCCCCGCCACCGAGGACTTAGCGAGTCATGGGGCTAAGAGCATCAGTGCTATTTGATTGGACACAGACCCTGCAGCTTTCGTCTAGAAAAACGAGCTTTTGCTCCCTAGAAATCTATTTGGGGATATCCCGCCAACTGGCGTGGATTGCATCGGGCAAAGGCTGGTTCTCAATACGAAGAAGAATTCTTGAATGCCATGGCCAGCCAGCCTTTGCCTTGTCCATATCGTGTCAGCCGTGTCTCTAGACCACGCTTCTCGTGAAATATTTCCTCTCGAACCACCCCGAAGTTATTCGTAGCGGCGCCGATCTCATGATATGCGGAACCTCCACTAGTAGCATATAGACAAAGCCATTGCTGAGCCCATAGACTTGTTGGTTGTCCCAAAAGAGTTATAACTCCCAGTTGCGACAAAGATATGCCCAAGCAACAACACCATGGCGCCGCCAAAGGATAAAGAACGCAAGAGAAAGTTTCATCGAAGAAGCAAGAACGGATGCACCCGATGCAAGGCCAGGCATGTGAGGTGCGACGAGGAGAAACCACTATGGTATGTTTGTTTATAAGCTTCAAATCTTACTCGTGCAACAGCCGACCATTTCCCCTCCTTTCTGACCGTTGCTGCAAGGCTACGCGCGGCTCGGATGTGGGATAGACGATAGACGAACTCTGCATAAGGCTCGGGTCGCGTCTAATGCCGTTTCGTTGTAGGACTGACTAACCGACATTGCCAATATAGTACCAACTGTCTTCAAACCGGAAGTGAATGCATCTATCCGACTCCAGAACAATCGCTGCCGTCCAATGAATCTTTGTCCTCGCCGGCTTCATCCAGCAATGCTGCCCTTGCGAGCTTCGGCTCTCAAATGGCACGCCTAGAGCCTCCATCGCCAGGCTCTAGTAATGCTCTCAACAACTACGTTGGAGGTTCTTTCGATGCTCTCCCAGAGCCTTCGAAGCGCCTTTTGCGTCACTGTATGCCTCAAAGTCACGAACCACTTTTGCCGTAACTGATCGCTTGGCTAGTTTCACAATATACGGTTTGGGGTCAAAGCCCTGTGGTTCGAGAGCTGGAATCCTCGGCGTACGATAACCCAACAACAACGTCACACCGATCGGAAGAATTTGGCACTGATAATTGTCTAGAATTCAAAAGTCCTTCGAGAACCCCGGATACATGCACATGTGCCTCATGCTTTCGGCTTGTCAGTGGGCATGGGTCACGGGCTCAATGGACGAGGTCAGGATCCCATTTCTGTACCATAAAGCAGCAACCTATCAATTCGCGAGAGAACAAATCCAGAATCCGGAACTAGCACAGAGCGGTGACACCATGTTGGCTATCTCTGCACTGGCATTGACAGAGGTATGAACGTCTTGGGTGTGATAGTCGCAAGTTTGCTACCGTGTTTGATACTGACGATTGGTGATCCAGGGCGCGATAGGTGAGTTGGATGCTTCTTCAAGACATTTGAAGGGAATTCAGTCCGCAGTAAGGCAATGGAACAGAGCGATTGACCCTGTGCCAACACTACCGCAAAGGATGCTCAAGATGTTAGTTGTGCGAGTGGGATGTCGGTTCCCCTTGCCAGACATTTGCTGACAGATATGAATAGGGTTGGAGACGGACTACGAACCGGAAAAGCAGGCCAGCTTGTCAATGTGCCTGAGTACCAACCGACCTTTATGGCCCTGTTGTTTGCCTCGATATGGGATATCACGGCGTTACCACCGCGCGAAGCACCAAGATATGGTTGGTGGGAAGATCTCGAAACACCCGCGGCCAGACTATGGCAAAATCATACCAGAGACCTCAATCTCAACTATGAGATTTCGAGAGGGTTTAGCGCGGGCCAATATGTACCGCGAATCCTGAATGGCGACCCAAAGAGCAGCCGGACGAGTTTCATCGCTACCTTTTTCTATCTGTGCTCAGAACTAGGCGACAGATACTTTGACGTAACCATGATTGATTGGCTTCTCGAACAGCTCATCGACGATGTAAATGTTGGTGAAGAGCACCTCAGAATGAGTGAATGGACACAGTCACTCTGGTTGTTTTGCGTACTGTTTGGTGCGTCTATGGCCTTCACAGGCCGGGCAAACAACGTAATTGAGCAGAGACAGCTGGCCAGATGGCGGGCCGTTTATGGCGACAAAATGAAACTGGCCAGCCGAGAGCTGGGCATCACAAGTTGGCAGTCAGCTCGGGCAATGCTGGCAGCAGTGGTGGGAGAAATAGACGGCGAATTAGAAAGGGGCTTAGAGGAGTTATGGAACGAGGGGATATCTGGAGAGATGTCGGGCGATAGCAGCACAAGTCCTGCGGTGATAGAGCTGACAGAGTCGGACTAAGATCTCGATTTTGGTTGTCCATCTGACTGGTTTTTGATACAAAGGACAATAAGCAAACAGCGTATATATGTGAGCTATCACAGTTGAGTTGGTGCCGGACTGAGGCGGCCCAACGTTGGCAAGCGTTGGCAAGTGATGGGATGTTCGAAGACGGGTCGGCTGAGCTGACGACAACTTTCCACCAACAATAGAAACCCTATCTATAGCATAGACTAAAAAACCTGAATTGTGATAATTAATAACAAACCTGATCTTATTAACCGAGAGATGTGGTGGATGATATTGATAGGTGAGGTTAAAGTGGTTGCGGGCCTTCCTCACGTAGGATAACGGCCCGTTGGTCCTTCCTTCACTTCTATTGTCCCTTCCAGTTTCCTTCCTAGATAGGAAAAAAACGGGAAGAGAGAAGGGTAAAGACTAAAGTGCGAAGGGGAAGGAAGGAGGGAAGGGAAGGGAAGGGAA
>JAAVUI010000425.1:0-13678 GCA_014899075.1 Fusarium goolgardi
TTATATATCTTTACTAATAATTAAAAGAGAAGTAATCTCTATAATTAGTAGAAAAGTAGGCTTATACTAAGGCTAATATTTATTATACTTATAACCTATACCTACCTAGGCAGGTATCCATCCCAACAACACAGTCGATCTGGGGGGAAGAGAGAGAAGAGTGTACTCTACAAACACAGCCAACAAACAGGGGGTTTAGAATTGCGCGTGCATATGTAGCATCTCTATCTGAGATAGACAGACAGATGGACTAGACTCTGTAAAAGCTGGCACATATGTACGATGCAACAGTTGATGAAGCGCGTCTTCTTACACCGCAAATACTATCCTATCCTGTTCGATTCCATCCCATCATATCGCCTTGCATCCAAGTGCCGTACCGCGCCTTGGCCTTCATGTAGCTAAGAGAGATCCTGGGTGCAATGCAACGAATGGTCGATGGGCGAAGGCATCGTCAACTCCCATTCGCCAATTGCTCTCCAAGTTGTCTCTTCTCTCCCAGGGACCTGCGTCAACACGCATAGCTTAATGCAGCAAAATACTGTAGCTTACACAATGAGGTAAAGATCAATGTCCTATCTGCAGGCTAAAGTTTTATGACACAACACAAACTGAAGCGACCTGCCGGCCGGTGAGAGAAGTTGTGTTTCTTGTCTCCCTTCCCTTTCTTTCTTATAGGTATTGTACGTACATGCATACATACAAGGACTACCTACTAACCTATCATTCCATCACTGCCTCGGCTTTTGCTTCACACAAGCAGCTCTGGCGTAGGAAATTAAAATATACAAAAACAAAATACCAGGCCGCGGTGATAGTCGCACGGATACAGTACATAGCCGCGATCTGCCATGTTCCGCTGCTGGCCGAGAAACGACCTCCTGACTCGCTTGACCTCCCATCTGACTTGACTCGGATGACGACGGCCGATTAGAGAGGCTGCATGTGCAATACAGTACAATGCGGATATATAGAGCACCTTACGTCAGAAGCTCAGATCTTCTCTTGACAGGGTGGTGGGTGGATGGATGGATCTAGCTACTGGGATCGAAGATGTGGGATGAGCACGGGGTCGAGAAAAGACTTGACCAGGAACGTTTAGGTAGGTAGGTGTCTACATATTCGAAGAAGTGAAACATAAACGAATATGAAGCTGGTATCCGTAGTGTCTATTGAGACGAGGACTTTAATCCGAATACTGCATTGGCCGAGCAATGAATTGCCAGGATCATCACCACCACCACTAATACCACACCAAGACAGACAAGACAGACAGACCTCTTGACATATGGCCTTGCCAGCCAGTTACTGTACAGTAGTTTCCAACAACTTCTTATTCGGACCAGAAGCAATCAGTAGTCTAGTTAGTACGGGGTGCATACATGTCATTGTGCAACCAACACAAGCTAAGGCACGGAACATGGGACTCATGGCCCTCACTTACATCATCACTATACTCCATCACCGTAGTCACCGGGGACCTTTCAGACGATTAAATGTCAAAGCTGTGGTCGACGACAAGGAATCATTCATGATTGATATGAATTGACCACCAAAAAACAAGAATCAAATAGCGCAGTAGTAGAAGGTGGATGCTGGTACAAGGCACAAGACAGAGACATGCCGGGTATCCTGTACCTACCTGTTCTGCACTGAGGTAGCTACACACCGCTCCCTTCCCGTACAATGTCCCCGTGAAATGCTTGTTTGTGAGATCGAACCAACGCGATAATTCGTCCTAGATTATCCATTCGGCTTCTTGGGTCTGCCATGTGGATTTCCACCAATTCATCGTACATCAATCAATGAATTATTATGTACCATGATCCATGACACAAAGCAGTGCAAAACCGCCAACTACTGTAGTTACCCTACCGCACCCGCACCGTACCGCACTACAGCGCAGCACAGCGCGGGCAGCACAGGGCACGAACCAACTAAACCCAATGTACGGATACGCCCTTTGGTCCGGTCAGTGCTACAGCCAGACGAGACTTTGCAAGGGCATCAGGGATCGATGGATGGATCATGATGATGGACAAAGAGAGAGGGTTGGGACGGGATTAGATGGTGTCGACTTTGTCAATCTAGAGGACGCATACGTAGAAGTAGTCTCGATTGGGGCATCTTCAAGGCTGAGGTGGTGCGCTATCACGACGTTAGTTGGACCAATAGGGGGTTTGGGTCAGAGAATAGACTGTTTTAGCTGAGCATGATGCCTATTTTGAATATTTCTAGACGATCGAGGATCCCGATATCTGGCGTGGCTTTTTGTTCATGACAATTCAAACCTTTGACTGCCCACCCAGCATTAGTACAGTAGCTACATAAAGTATGGCTGGCGAGTCTCAATCTCCCTGCCACTCGCTATATGAATTCTAATTCCATTATTCAACCTTGACCTACGGATACCATCTGGGGGTAACTTAGCCGTTGGTCAAACTGTCCCCGATCTCACCTGAAGCGGAACCAAACTAGACCAGGTGCTCATTGCGTATGTAGGTACGTTGCAATATATGAAGGTTGTATGAGGACCCGTTTCCTTAAAAAGAACAAAACTATATTATTCATCCCCCTTGTTCGGCAAAGACTTTGATTGTTGATTGTCTTTTTATCCGTACACGCACTCTAGTACTCTATCACTCAAACACGTGAAAACGACTCAAGTGTGATTAGTAGATATGGATGCTAACCATCCATCCAGCTATGGATATAAATA
Source organism: Fusarium goolgardi (assembly GCA_014899075.1). Lineage (NCBI taxonomy): Eukaryota > Fungi > Ascomycota > Sordariomycetes > Hypocreales > Nectriaceae > Fusarium > Fusarium goolgardi. The sequence goes on from JAAVUI010000425.1 coordinate 2,720, forward strand.
ATTACTAGTGACGGTGTAGTACAGTACAGTATAATAACAGACTTGTAGATCTGGATTCTTTTACGTCCGAGTCGCGACCTGATAACGCCGTCCCCCCCATAATAATATTGAGCAACAGTCAAGTCAGTTGTTCCTTTTGATACCGCGGCACCAGCGTTTTAAGCTGTCAGTCAGGCCAGATCCAGGTCTGGTTTGTCAAAGCCCATGCACTTCCGCGGATCATTAAAATCGTCTTGTCTTCCAAACAAACCTACCATTCCATCGTGATTCACGCTCTTGGCACACAACCCAAACACCGTCTGCAAAAAGACAAGCATTCTCGAATTCTTAGACCCATCGAACACCTCCAAAGCGGATCCAACAGAACAAGAGAAGAAGGACTCGAGAATGTTACTGGATACTTCCCAGCACCAAAAAACCGCCGCGCTCCCGGAAAGAGACACCAGGGGACCCTCTACTCAAACCCACCAGCCATAACAGAAGAAGCGGTCCACTCCATCCTAACTGCTTCTAGGTAGTTGATGCCCAGAAGGCGTCTGTGTGTGGGAGCGTGCCAAATCCAGAGAGGCGTGCGCTGGACCAGGGGCGTGTGGTCCCAAGAAAAAAAAGTGTCCCACCTCTAGGAGAACGCCGGGAGGCTCAGAGGGTCTAGAAGAGAGGCGCTGCTTGTGGTTGAGCAACAGTCTCTTGTGAAAGAGAAGCACAGGAACAGGAACAAAAGCAAAAAGAGGGACAGGAGGCCTGCTGAGGCAATATTGTAGTCATCGAAACGATTCAGTGGTTATTCCTTCCGTAGCAGAGTTTCATGTGCAGCTTACGTTCATTCCCATATCGAAAATAGCAACAGCTGGATAAGTTGAGTTATCCATCAGACTACCAACGATCTAGCAACGATCCAGCAACGCCTAGACAATCCAATCTCCAGAAACAACATTAGTCAAGACTAACTAACACTCATTGATCTGTCCCAGTAACCATCAAAGAGAAACTGCTCTAGAAAAATCGGTGATAGATGATTATTGTCGAGTAAACACACGTTGGCAGATTCGATATCAACCGAACCGTAAAAGGCTACGAAATTCGGATACAGAATAATAACAGCAAGTCTTTGCTGGTCCCCAGACCCGTATTTGGGACCCTTGAACCCCTGGAACAACAGGAGCGATTTGAATTCTGAGTTTGACGTTTGTTGGGAAGAAAGTGCCCCGAAAGAGGTATGTACTTGAGTTTCCTATTGTTTTTCTCTTTTCCTCTCCTCCTGTCTTGCACTGAATAGGTAGTACCTCAAATCCTTTCATCTGTTCATTCATTCCTCCATGAGCCATTCTTCCATTCAATTTGATGGAGAAGCCAAGGGGATGTCGACGGGACCATGACAATCCTCGGGGTAGCTTTCGCCACTGACCCAAGTCAGCTGTCCCCACCCAAAGGCCCCAAATACTGCTTTTTGCCCGCCAGGCAAAGGCCTGGATACGCAACTGGCACCTGCCCTTCACTCCACTGTCGAGTCCATGTGGTTTTCCCCCCTTGGCTCTTGGTGTTAGTGTTGGGTAAAGATGACCGTTGGGGGGGAGCTGAGCTGGGTCAAGTCGAGTTGTCAAGCTGGAGGGGCAATGGCAATGGATGTTGACCGAGGAGCAGAGGCGATTGAAGTATACCTGCACTTCTATACCATCAACCCAGTACCTACCTAGGTCCCTGGGTTTGCATCTATATTGAGCTGATGATGGTGTTGCCTGTGCGGGCGGGTTCATTACTTTTACCGTACCTGTCCAGCAGTGCAGTCAGTGTTTTAAGGTGCTATTAGTCGCATCCATTTCCTTCACACCCTGTCCGGCAAGAAACTGGGGACAGGACTCGACCATGACCAGTTGCTTGTCCTGTCATGGGCTGGCTTGGATTGGCGCTGCGAGCAATGCGGTGCCCCAAAAAGGCCCCAAAAAGGCTCCAGAGGCACCAAAGGCCCCTTCGGATCGCGCTTGCCCATAACTTGCTTAAGTGGCTAGTGGGCACCACCTGCTCTGCTGCAGCTGGCAGCTGGCACCCGGCACCCTGAACCCGGCTCGCACCTCCCCTGCACATGCATCTGCACTCTGCACCAGCACCAGCACATTAGTTAGAGAGAGACCTTTAGACCCAAGACCTTGCACCTTGCAGTCGCAGTGGCACCGCACTTGCACTTGCACTTGCTTGAGTCGGCTCAAAGCAGGACTTAGACCGCACTCGTCTTCGAAACTCGAGCGAGCGAGCGAGTCGTCGAGTCTTTTAACTCTCCAACATCAACATCTTGTGCCTCTCCCTCCATTCCCCCGCCACTCACTCGTTTTTTGGCCCCTCTGTCCCGTCAATTGCCACGGGCAGGGCCATGCTTCGTCCGCGGTGAAAGACCTTATTCTCTTCTATCCCAAATCGTCCTTTACTCGGACTCAGTAGTGCACACATGGGCTGCCGCTCTTTGACCTGACGAACCATCGACATCGACGCTCACAAATAATTCTAGTCCGCCATCATGGCTTCCGCCGACGACATCGCGACCATTCTCCTTCGCGGTGCTGCCCGCGATGATCTACCTCTAGCCGACTACATCCTGCGCAAAACACAATACCTATACGCCCTCATCCTACTTACAGCTTTCATATCCGGTGCTGCTTGGTACAGCGTTGTCAACTCCAAAAAACAAGAGGATCAAGTCCATTCTACGATCAAGGGCCCTGGAGGCAAGCCGTTACCCATCACCAAGAGGAAGAGCACCCGTGCCGATGGTGATCGTAAGATTGGTCCCGGCTTCGGTCGTACCGCCAAGAATGTTTTCCGTTACCTCGCCTTTGTTGTCTTCTCGACCTACGTAGGCAGTGCTGCATTCATGTTTTATCATGCTTTCTGGTTTGAAGACCCTTACAGCTGGTCCAAGGAGGGGCTTCCATGGGCTGGCGAATGGAGTGTTGTACGTGAATCACCAGCCCCTCGAATCATCGCGGGAGTCTACTATCATAAACTGAACTGACCACTGTTTGCTTAGGTCCACGTTACCGGCGCTCTCTTCTTCTACCTCTATATCCTCATCTCCCTTTTCGATTGGCGCAAAGGTCCCAACATCGTTCACTTCGTTGTCTGGATACTGGGCTTCACTGGCGAGGTTGTCATATTCTCAACAACCGCAGTTGCTGCCGCTGATTGCCACTTTTTCCGATCTGTTAGGAATAGCGGTTCAGAAAAGGACGGGAACTGTGTCGATTATTGGACCAAGGTTGACCTCGTGTTCTATTTTGTTAGAATCCTCCACCTACTCGCCTTGATTGGAGTTTTTAGCTTGGCGTGGATTCGCAAAGCTCGAGGACTCGACGATAGGAAGATTGAAGAGGCTCACCCAGCTGAATCGACACCGCTCCTTAACGGGCATCGCCGGTCGTATGACACTAATGGCCAACTGGCTAACGGCCATACTCCCAACGGCCACACTCCTAATGGTCGAGAGCCTAGCAGCCGAGAGACTAATGGACGCCGTGGACGCGGCAGGACCATTTCGAATGCACACAAGACGCCCAGTTTCCCTAAGAAGGAAGAGCCTGCCGCCTTTTATCGACCCGAGAAGCTGCCACACAAGACATGGTGGGAGTATTTTAAGGGGTACTCTCTCTTCTTTCCTTACCTCTGGCCCAAGGACTCTGTCAGGCTTCAAATCAATGTCCTTATCTGCTTCATCTTAGTCATGTTACAGCGCTTGGTCAATGTGGCTGTGCCAATGGCTGTCAAGAAGGTCGTGAATGATCTTGAGGAGGTGATAAAGCTAGTTAAGGACGGAGAACGCCTTTCGATGGACAACTTTCCACTGAAGGATTTTCTGATCCTTGGGCTTCTTTGGATTCTCCAAGGTCAATCGGGACTTTTGGGCTCTCTCAGATCTATCCTATGGATTCCTGTCTCACAATATTCTTACCGCGGACTAACGACAGCGGCTTTTAACCACGTCCACTCCCTCAGCCTCGATTTCCACCTTTCCAAGCGCACTGGAGAAGTTCTGTCGGCACTCAACAAAGGCTCATCGATCAACCAATTCCTCGAACAAGTAACCTTTCAGGTGTTTCCCATGCTTTTCGATCTTTTCCTCGCTATTTCGGTTTTCTACTACCAATACGGACCGTTGTATGCTGAGATCAACCTCGTTGATACTTGTTGGTATCTTTACATGACTATCAAGATGGCATCGACTCGAGCGGATCAGCGTCGAGAGATGACGAACGCAGACCGCGAGGAAGAAGCTGTCAAAAACGACTCGATCTCCAGCTACGAAACAGTCAAATATTTCAATGCGGAAGAGTTTGAGTCACGTCGCTACCAGAGCAAGGTCGCTGTTTTTCAAGGCGCCGAAGCTAAAGTTCAGATGGGTATGATGATGATGAACATCTGCCAGACCGTGGTTTTCAACCTCGGTAGAATCATCGCGGCATTGGTGTGCGGTTGGCAGGTCGCTATGGGCCTCCGTACCACTGGTGACTGGTTCATGGTTGTCTCTTACTTGACACAGCTCCAGGGACCTCTTAACTTCTTTGGCACATTCTACAGGACGGTTCAGCAAGCCATGATCTCTGGCGAGAGATTACTCGAGCTTTTCAAAATCCAGCCAACAGTGGTAGACACTCCTCATGCTGTCCCGCTAAGCAAAGATTTCCAAGGTCATGTGCGCTGGAATAATGTTAGCTTCTCGTATGACCGACGCAAGCCCGCGCTACGCAACATTTCTTTTGAATGCCAGCCTGGCACCACAACAGCCTTTGTCGGCGAGTCGGGTGGTGGCAAGTCGACGCTGTTTCGCCACATGTTTCGCTACTACGACTGCGACGAGGGATCTATCGAACTGGACGGCCGTAATGTCAAAGATTTGACCATCAACTCGGTCAGAGAAGCGATTGGCGTCGTTCCCCAGGATACGACCCTTTTTAACGAGACACTGATGTACAACCTCAAGTACGCAAGGCCTTCTGCTACAGATGAAGAAGTCTTTGACGCTTGCCGGGCAGCTAGCATTCATGATCGCATTCTCTCCTTCCCCGATCAGTACAACACACAAGTTGGAGAACGTGGTCTCCGCCTGAGTGGTGGCGAAAAACAGCGAGTTGCAATCGCACGAACAATTCTCAAGGACCCTCGTATCATCATGTTGGACGAGGCCACATCAGCGCTGGACTCCCATACTGAACAGGAAATTCAGGACAACGTGTGGAGTATTGGGCAGGGCCGTACTTTGCTCATCATTGCGTATGTGAACCATCTATTGTTACTACATGATATTTTTCATACTAACTTGACTTATAGACACCGACTATCAACTATTACGCATGCCGATCAGATCGTTGTTCTGAACTCCGGAACTATCGTCGAGAAGGGCACCCATGAAGAACTTCTAACGGCCAAGGGACGATATGCTTCTATGTGGGAGAAGCAGATCCGAGCTGAACGTGCTTTGGATGTGGCTCGCGAGGCACAAATGAAAGCTGCCAAAGCCGTCCGCAAGGCGAAGATGGGCCTCAAAAGGAACTCTGACGCTGCTATTGATAGCTACGACGGCCTTGGATCACCCGGAAGCCTGTCTGGTACCGGCTCCCAAGGCCACGGGGATGATACACATACTTCCTCATCCTCATCCTCGGACACAGAATCAAGTCATAGCGAAGAGCGCTCAAGAGAGCGTGAGCGCAAGTAAACTGTTGCTCCTTGCCTGATGCACATTATTTCACTGCACCCGCACACGGATTTCCTGCAAACCTTGACGGCAGGAACTCTGGAGGCTGAAATCATCCAACCAACTTAATTTTACATCACAGCCTTACCATGCTATGTACCATTCGGTTTGAACTGAGACGATCATCACCTGGAATGTTTTACCAAAATGCTCGGCATTAAAGACTGCATCATATCGGTGTTGAGGAGTTTTGCTTCTAGTTTTTAAGGAAATGGATTAAGGAAATCCGACTAATAATCTCGAAGGTGGCCTATTTATGAGGCGTACGAGTTGATGTTTTCAACCTCACCAACAAGGCAACATTGAAGGGGTTTAATGCGATCAAATATTTCACCGTTGTTATATGCTATACATGGCACAGTGATTGCCATGATAGGAACATGGGCGGGCGTTTACGGTTATCACGATTTACTTTTGGAATGCGACATGGAATATGGGTTTAACTTAACATCAAGGGTATATGGATTGATCGGCATTTCTCTTATATGCGACGGCCGGTTCGACGCGCTCGACACGGCATACGAAGTTGCACACATCCTCGATCAGACGACGTACGACGGTGGTCGAGGTGGGGTATCGCCAGTCTTTATAAAGGAGACTTTTAGGTCTCTTAGACTCAGAGACCGCTCATGCGGGAGGAAATGTTAAGGATCTACTTATGGGAGAAGTCTGAGGCTCACGGTAGCTGCTATTATTGAAGCGAAGAGAAAATCAAGGGACTCATGTTGTTTTTCTGTTGATGGTAAAAGCCACGCAAGCGTAGGATGCAGGAATGCTATTTCATGGAAGACCAACACGCTAAGTCATTTATTTGTCCACTTCGGACAGGACAAGTATGTATTGCAAGTTATTATGCCTGATTCAAGCAAGAATATGGAAGCATGGGCTACCACAGCATAGCATAGCATAGCATAGCATAGCATACTAGGCAAGTAAGCAAATGAGGTCTTTCTGTTTTTCTTGGTTTAGATGATTTGCTTCACTGTGTCCACGTGTCTGTCCGTTGAGCAGATAGAACATGTGTAACGTATTACTTGATCTGTGCAATAATCTCGATAACACTTGTTTTACTTGAGACGCCGTGTGCGCTTCTCTCGTCTTGTGCCGCCCGTTGAGCCAGTTCCGTGTTGAGGCTGTGCTCGGGGCTCACGCGAGATGATTGGGACCACTATGTCCGGACCCGCCACCCCGGATGCCGGGATCCACGGAGGGGCAGCAAGAACCAGCATAACGAGCGGCTCACCGTAATCCCGTTAACCTTGACCCCCTGAAAGGCCCAGTGAGTTAATCATCATTTGACGCCATTATAGGAACGAACCGCCGGGCAAGGGTCCGCAAACAAGGTTACTGTAAGCTGTTTCGAATCGGTGTATTTCTGCGGCGTGGGGACTATCTCCCGGCGATTATCCTCCGCCAATCTCATAGCCGCTTTTGTCCATAACAGCAGCATACATGCGTGCTGGGCCACTTGTATGGAGTTCGAACTTTGCCACATCGGTTGAGGGAGAGGCATCCTGTAGCCTCAATAGGAAAGGTAGTATTGTTGATGTAGCATATTCAGAAACGTTGTCCCGCGTGGAGTTGCAATATCTGAGTGGCTAGACTTCGGACTGCATTCTTTCAACCCACAAGGGGGGGTTGTACAGTATAGACTTCAACAGTGTGTACCCACAAGAGGTTGATGAAGAGTGAATGGACTGATTGCTACGTAGAACAATCGTCTGTAGCTTGAATAGGCCATAAATAGACACAACATTGTTGTTGACCTGCTGCAATACGGGTTGCTACTCGTTGTACGAAGATGCTAGAGCTCGCTAGTAGCGGCTTACGCGTGTCCCCTCGAACAGTTAATGCGCTGTCAATGGAGTTTCAGAGAAAAGTATCCATTGGGGCGAACGATGGACAGTCTCCACACGATAGACATGTACATATGTTGTTTGGGCCTTGGAGCAACACGAGAGGCGAGTGAATAATTGGGCCTCCAAGTTATAAAAAGTGCCAAGTTGACGCGTGTTAACGCTCTAGGCTACAAGCCGCAAGCCACTCACTGACACAGATCGGGTTGGCCCAACGTTGCATGCAGGAGTGTGAATAGCGAGCGTCAAGCTGGTAGTATTATTAAGTGTATTCGTATAGATATTGTTAAGTGATTGTACAAAAATATATGCATGTGTGAGTAAATACATGGCCCGAGAGAGATGGTGTACTGCTGCTGTATGCGGGTCGCTTGAGGCCAGAAGGAGTGTCGCACATATAAGTGAGAGACTTCATATATCAGCGGTGTCTGGACGTTTGTCCAAGACTTTTCTCACTCCTTGGCCCAAGAGTAACATCCATGGCTCATTGCATCGACAAGGCGAGTCAACGCATGTTATGTCGTCCGACTCAGCAACCTACCGCAACAGAACAATTGATTAGTCCGGATAATACGGATTCTCTCGGAACGCCGGCATGTTCGATACAAAAGCGACTGTGAGATCCAACCACTCCCATTTGAACTCCATTACCATCCGATCTAAATTATCCCCTCCCATGCTCTCAAACGGGAGAGGTGAAAGCAACTATGCGCCTCCGTTTTCGTGGGTCCCCTTCGCTGTGGTCATAAATATTATGCTGATCCATTAATTCGTCTCAACCTGATCTTTGCTTTCCAATCGCTTCTCCGACGATGAAGAATCCTGAGCTTCTCTCTTCAAGCCTTCTGCCTCCAGCAGTCGCTGATGCCTGTCTGAGACGCGAAGTCATCTAATTCTTCATGTCTACCGATGTCTTGCCGTTGGCGTGACCATTGGCATGGCCATTCGTGCCGTTGTTGGCCTTGGAAGGGCTGGCGACCTCGTCTTCCTCAATCTCACCATCATCCTCATCCTCGGATCGGTCATCTTGAAGATCGTTCTGGCTGACAAATCGCCAGGCAATTCGGGCGATACAGAAGAGCCAGAAGAGGTTCAAAGCCTGGAGAGAGCACAGGAGAGAGGCAGCAATGACCTGGGCGATACGGCACTTGTACTGCTGGGTTTCCCAATTCAGCTCAAAAGGTCCAACAGTCTCGAACTCAGTGAAGAGTGACCAAATGATCTTGAGGTTAAGGTAGTGGCGCAGGTAGATCCAGGCCATCATGAATACGCCAAAGTAAGGGCCCACGAGGGGGGAATCGATGTAGTTGAGTGTCTTTGACGTAGCCAGGAAGAAGTCACTGATATCGTGGGTGGTGTAGACGGCCAGACCAATATAAGTGAAGTGGAAGCGATAGCTCAGAGCAATGAGTCCGAGGGTAACAATGTGATGACCAACGAGTTCCTTGAAGTCCTTGCGAGGCTTCTCCATGCCCAATAGAAGAACAATGGCTTGCTGGGCCCAGTAGGCGGCCTGGAAAAGGTAGTAGAACTTGACAGGTGCCAGATTAGTTAGGTGGGGGAAGCCCTCGTACATGCCGTAGGTGTTAAAGTACCACACGGGAGTGTGGCTCATGACCCAGAGACCAACAGGCCCAAGGACGCCGAAGTAAATAGCAGTGTAGACCTGTTCCATGAAACGAGCCTTTTTGCCACGGCTGAGGCCGTAGTAACGGGCCAAAGGTGCAAGGAGCTCCTGCATGATGAACTCGCGGGTGAATGACAAGACAATGGTATAGAAAGTAACAAAGGCGAGATCCCAGCGACCCTTTCCGTACTGGGCTGGCGCACTCAAGTCATCTTGTGGCAGCTTGTAGGATAGGAAGATGAAGTGGTGAATAGGGTTGGATTCGGTAGGGTTGACGGCATATCCGATGAGGAAAAGGGCGAGGAGGACGGCAGGGAGGACCCAAGTATGCTTGATCATGGTCTGTTTGGCCCGGGCGATCAGGCCGCGAGCACGGCGTCTTTTCGAAAGGCGCTTTCGACCATTTGACTGTATCAGGGACATGTTAGCTAACGAAAAGCGAGTAGTGGGCATTGAACAGCGCAGAGACATACAGTAGCATCGAGACTGGCACGGCTGGAAGCCAATGCCGGAGCACCCGTGTCGCCTCGAATCTCGCCGCCCAAAGCGCTGCTCTTACGTCGCTTCCGGGCGTTGTTGATGGCGTCCTGGGTGGCCGTGGTGTTGCTCACCGACGCCGACGAAGCTGCTTGGTGACGCTGATGCAGCTGATCGTTTGCTGTGTTCAGCAGCGGAAATGGTTCTGAGCCCGACATTCTCGTCTATCTTATGTCACGTTTCGAGGTGTAGAGGTGACGAATGTGTCTTGTTGCGTTTGCGTTTGCACCCCTATTTTCAGAACGAGTAGCGCAAAGGAGGAAGGATAGCTTCAGTCGCAAAGAGGATGGAAAAGAATAGATCAATACAGGAAGAAAGGAACGTGACTTTTGCGTGACTCGTTTTTCTCTTCTCCCCTATCTTGCTTTTTGTAATGAAGAAGGAGAGGCAGCCAGTTGACTGGAAAAAGAAGAGATGAGAAGAGAGAGAGAGGGAGTCAAGTTGCGGATTGTGCGGGATCGTCGCCTGCTAGACAAGTTGTATTAGAGGGAGATGTTAGTGGAGGGGAGATTTTTAGGTGGGTAAGCCGAGGCGGGAAAGGATTTGATGATTGGCTTGGTTGGGTTGCATACATGGTGCCTTCCTTCCATGATCCATCTGAGTTCCATCGCCATGATGGCTTGAGCACTGTAAGTTGGTCAGAGAAACTAACTGTTCAATCTATCATACAGAAACCGTTTAAATCGACAGTTGATAGCTCTATCTCTATATATATGTAAATACTTCGTATAAAAGGTTAAAATTACCCTTTTAAAGTTTATAGCTTCTGTTTCTCCAAACGTCTTCCAAGTCAATTTATCGTGTTGAATGCTTCTATAGACCCTCTAGAAAACAAGGGGATCCCCACAATGTGGGACAACTCAGGGCGTCCGCGGGCTCCAAGATTAAGATTGTCCAAGGGTTTTTTGCTGATCTAGCCTGACCAGGGCCTGACGACTTCAGGGGGTATTTTGTCACTCATTTTCTCTTATAACAGGTACCTCTATCTCAACATTCTCAATTAATTATATCGTGTGTCTGTATAGAAAAGGTCTATCTCTTTAAACTATATAATGCCTGTATGGCCTATTAGATATATTTATATATTTTTAACTTTAAACTATAACTTAAGCCTTCTCTATTTTCTTAATATTATTAATAATAAGGTTAATCTATCTATATAGATTAAATTCTCTTAGTATATTATATTATTAAAGTTC
>JAAVUI010000426.1:0-22083 GCA_014899075.1 Fusarium goolgardi
CTTAAATTAAAAAGAGGTAGATTAATATAATTAAGCAGAAGTAGAATTAAGTTTAGTATAATATATAAGCTTAAAAAAGGGGAAATTATCAGGCCAGATAGCTTTAACAGAGAACACATACATACACCACCAATAATCGGGTTTAACAATACAGATCGATTCCACTAAACGCGTTCAATAAATGTCCCTTGAAAACTCTGAAAGATTCCAGGTATCTGCAATGTGTGAGCCGATAAGTATCGATACCGACGTACTAGAAAGGTGGGCTGGATGCGAAACGTGTTGCGCCATTTGGCAACGGCTCACCAACAAACAAGCATTAGAGGATACAGTTAACCTTGGGTCGTTCGATAAAGCACTATCTACTTCCTGCCCTCGCCACAAACCCCTGCTTCAAGCATTCTATGAAGACACCGGATATAAAGACGAGGAGGGTTACGATGTTTCCACTTCTACGGTCGTGGGGTTCTGGCATGGTGGTGAAGGGCACCACGTCCATCTGACTGAGTCTGTGTCTTCTCTAGGATCCTGCTGGAGTGTCGCTCTGGTTAATAGTAACTCTGTACCTAATCATACTGGTACTGTTCGCGTTCTAGACCCAGACTGGGCAGATCTTGGCATCTTGAATAGGTGGAAGGATGCGTGCATCTCATCCCATGCTGTATGCCATAACCCTCTTAAGGTTTGGCACGTAAGGCCAGTTTGGTTGATAGATGTTGGGAGAGAATGCCTCGTCCCGGGGAGCGTCGAGGGCAACTACGTGGCGTTAAGCTATACATATGGTGATCGCATCGGCCGTCTGATTGATGCTACCGTGCGAGAAAGACTTCAAGTACCCCATGCATTGAAAGATCCGATGCTTTCAGAATACATCCCAGCAATCCTGTCTAAGGCAGCTTATCTGGTCTCGGCGATTGGAGAGCGATACCTTTGGGTCGATGCAATTTGCATTCCTCATGAAAAGGAGTCGGCTACCGACCAGCTACGTCTTATGGGAGCCATTTATGCCAATGCGATTATCACTATCATAGCGGCTGATGGCGACTCCTTGACGGGTTTGGCGGGCCTTAAGGGTGTTTCTGGACCTCGCCAACTGGAGCAGGAAGTTATCCCTTTTGGAGATGAAAAACTGCTACGTCGAGATAACTATACCGTTGAGTCGGAAGTACGGCGGCCGTACTATGAACGAGGCTGGATATTTCAGGAACTCAGACTATCTGCTAGGAAGATCATCTTCCACGACAACAAAATCCATTGGAAATGTCAGTGTACTACTTGGTTTGAGGAATCAACGCCATCAACTGAAGCTGGACTGCGGTCTACTATAGACGGACAGTTTAAAGTTCTCTTGGCTGGATTCTTCGACTTCTTGACATTCAGTTTGCTTGTGCAACATTATAATAACCTAACACTTCGGTATGACGAGGACGCCCTTCCAGCCATTTCGGGCTATCTGTCTATAGCAAGTCGTGTCTTCAAGGGTGGCTTCTTATATGGAATACCAGAAATGATCTTTGAGCGTGGGCTAGGCTGGAAGCCGTATTTTCCCCGTTTCAATCTGGAGAGACGCATTCGCTCTTCCAGGTCACATGGTACTCAGTTGACGCCTTCTGGTCTTCCGTCCTGGTCATGGATTGGTTGGAAGGGTATAGTACACCCAGGCTATAATGAAGCCACTCGGGTAGGAACAAGGGGCTGGATTGAGGAAAGTACGCCAATCACCAAATGGTACACAAGCTGCTCTCCAAAAGACCCGCCCCATCAGTGGCGACGAATTAAATCAACATGGTATGAGGATAGAGACAGCTATAAGGATTTCACAAGACCTTTGCCCCCAGGGTGGATACGCCATTATGCTCCCGACGAAGCACCCGGACACAATAACGGACCTCACATGTACCCCGAAGGGTGCAACAAGTACGTTTTTGAACATGAGTCGATGCCTCATGACGAGATTTCAACCACATCTTCAAGAAATTGGTACTATCCATTTCCAATCCCTGAGGTAAATGAGGCAACACAGCCCGATATGCCTGAACAGACAGAGTATCTCTTCTGCGAGACAAGCAGAGCCCACCTCTTAGGATTTCAGAAGGGTGAAGGGAACGATGTAATTCTCTATAACATTCACAACAAACGTGTTGGGTTCTTGAACTTGGTGAATGAAGATTTTCTAAGTCGCTTTCCTAAGCCCCTGGCGGAAGACAAAAACGGAACAGGCTTGCCCGTAGAGTTAGTGGCGGTATGTAAGATTAGGACATATGCTAAAAAGTGGAACGAGCCGAAGAAGTTTTATGATAATCCTGTGTCAAGGGAAGACACATACCTCGTGCTTTGGGTTGAATGGGAAGATGGTATTGCATATCGTCTTGCAAGTGGGGAGGTAACGGTCGAGGAGTGGGATAAGCTTGATTTGCAGACTATTCTATTAATACTAGGGTGATATATAGTTAAGCAGAAGCGTTACAAGAGTTACGAAAACAACCTAGTCCAACATACTAAAGTCAATTCTAGTAGAATTCAGTGATTTTGCCCTAGATAGAGAAAAACAAGGCTCCTGCATGCACTGTTCGATGAAAGATAGCTGGTTGTGGTCCTCGCTAGCGACGTGAAAGACCAAAATGGGGATCCACTGTTTAACAACCCTATTGAAGACCTATTTCTATCGCTAAAGTATACCTAAATAGCATACAATCCCTTAAAAGAGTACGGTCTTAAGAAACTAGGCGCTGTCTCTTTATTGAATTACTTAAGTCTGATCGTAATAGTAATAACTCTAGAACGTGCAGAGAGACTATACCTAAATAATACTATAGATCTATAGTATGTCTTCTTTATAACCTCTCGAAAGGTACTTCTTAAAGCTGTATAATAATAAGGTCCTTCTAAATATTACTACTAAGAGATGGCATATAGATGTCGTCTGAGGAAGGGCTGGTCTACTTATCTGCAACAGGAGACATCAAAATCCTACCTATCTTGAATCTCAGAATTTTAAGCAGTTGCCTTAAATCAAACAGTAGGGTCTGACTCCTGATATTGCCGACACACAGCGCTGACAAATTCCTTAGTCAACCTTGTAGGAATGGAGAGCTCTCTGGCTATGGTAACTAAAGCCAGGGTAGAGGCCCGAAAGCTTTTAGTTGGCGTTTCCAGCTATGGCCGGTCTTTCAAGATGAGCAGCTCCAGATGCAAAGGTCCTACATGCACATTCACGGGACCCTAGTCAGATGCCGCCAAGGTGAAGTGTACCGACACTGCTGACTATATCTCCAATGCTGAATTTGAGGGCGTTATGTATACAGCAACATCAGCACTTGGCGGGGCTGCGATAATTGCTCGTGCACCACTTATTATTGGTGAAATGGGCAGTGCTGCACTAGGTATTGTTGAAATCATTGATGACCCGGCATCTACTCCTTTTGGTATCCTGGGCTTCCTTTTTGGGTCCAGAGGTGAAAAGGTGAAAGGCCCAAGGAAGGCATACAAGGATGCAGCTGATGCCCGACGGGATTTGAAGAGCAATAGGCTTGAATCGTTTTCTCAAGAATTTAGACGTAAGGACGAGCCTGTACTCTGGGCTGGAAGCCACGGCATCAGGCTATCATTTCTGCCAATAGCCCTTATCCTTCTCGATTCTTCAGATGTGTAACTTTGTTGTTACAAACTTTAATCCGTATCAACCCGAATGAACGTTAAGCATAACATCCGACTTTCACATTTACTAATAGCTACAGGCTACCAATGAACGGCTTTCCATCGGTAGTCTATTGCTTTACCTGTCACTCCTTGACTACCAAGCTAATGTCTTCCCAACGGGCAAGGCGAATCAGCCTCAGAACCTTCCTGCGAAGATCACGGAGGAGTCCACCGACGACGAAGCGATGAGTCACGGCTGTCGGTGTCAGGATGTGGATTTGAAACCGGCCATACCGTTTGAGTTGATAGGATTATCGCGGATTGTGCTCCAACCACCCGTTTTCCCATTAGAGCAGATAGTTTCTACGAAAATCGCGAGATTCAAGACATCAGGAAGATACCTCGGTTGAGCTAATGCAAGATATGCTTTACCTTTCAGGGACTTTTATTGGCTGAGATACATACATAGGTAGATTGATGGCTGAGATAAGCCTTACGCTAACTTTTTAATCACTGTCAACTAAAAGAGAGCATTACGGTCACTCGGACCCGAAGAAACGTGGCCTTGGACAAACGGTACAAGCCAACATTCCAGTCAACATCATTATACTGTCACTAACCGTGGGCACTTCAGCAGGTACTTAGATAGCTGTTACCTTTACAAAATTGGGACTAGCAAAGTAATTTATTGTCGCCGTAGTCGACCATCTTGGTCAGTGGTTTCGTACCTGTCGTGTTCACGGTAGAAGGATGGAATGATAGCAAGTTCAGTTGACTCTGATGAAATTCCTCCTTCCGAGTCAAATCCTGGGCTAAGTGATGGCAAGGTCGCCTGCGAGAAGCGGAGGGTTGTTGACTGTCCTATTTGAGTATCTAGGCTCCTTCTAATCGCATCTGCCAAAGCGACGTAGGTGAAATAATCTGACAGGGAAGGTTGAGATGATATATGGCATCCCCATAAGAGCTGAGCACCCCCTGAACACGCTCATGCCCAACCTTGAGTTCCTTAGAATAAAGCGCGGCAACGGCTTCCCATGCTTCTAGAGCTTCCTGGCTAATCTCCAGGTCCCATGACCCTCTCCATACCACCTGGGCATAATACTCGTTCCTGGTGTAGATAAATGCACAAGCCATTCCCCGACTTCCACTCCAAAGTACCAGAGTTTCCAGCTTTGGCATGCGCAGTGCAAGTTCCGCTGTAGAGAGCAGTAGATTGTTGATACGCTCTTTGTGGTGATTTCCACTTTCCTGAAAAGTCAGGGATAGTGATTGCAGATGACGCCATGTCCAAGATTCCTTACAGGCCGCGAGAAAATCCTCGGCATTAATGAGGAACGAGACAGAGAGTTGCTCGAGTCTCAAGCTTGTCTGAGCTAGATTCTGACTGTTGTTGGATGTATTGTCGATATCCCTATGACGTGGCTTGCTTCTCATAAGATGATAACTTGAATCCTGGTAGGCTGATCGTGTAAGGCGCTCGTCGGAATGTCGAAATAAGATCAATCTCTTGAGTGTTTTAGGCAAAGGCATGCCCAATACTCCCGGATGCTCTAGATAATAATTAACGAATTGAATCCTCACGCGGGAATTTACGCACCAGATCGTCTCTCAAGATAACCCCAGGGAAATGTGTATACATATTGCAGCGTCCATGGCTCGTAGACGATGTCCGTCAGGCAAATCAGGTGCGACAAAAGCTCGCCTAGACTGCTAGGTATAAGGCAACGACGGAATTGGCGACGGACCATTAGGCCAGTGACTGCGGTGACGGGGATAGAGCCGTAGGGATTTACTATGATAGGCCTAAACAACTGTTGCATGGCATAAAAAGAGGGTGATTTCTTCTGGATGCCATTCTCCCATCCGTGCGAGGGGTCGTGCCAATTAGACTCTGCGAAAGTCAAGTCTTGGTCATCTGCATCGTGATCATCGTCAAACCGAAGGTTTTTAGCCCAGTGCTCCGTATCACTACAAGAGGTTGCGTTAAGTTCCAGTGTCAAAGGACCCTGGGTCTTCCATGTGCTCAGAACAGAAATAATCTTGCAAATAGCCTGACGTATCATAGAATCGTTGGCATCTAGCAGAGGAAGGGTAGTACGAGCCCTGCAAAGAGTACATTTGTACCGAGGTAGCTGAACACAAAGATAGATATGCCTCACCAGGTGCCTCTGTCGGACAACTGTCTCGAGACCGCCTAGACATGACAATGACTGGAGTTTTAGCTTGGCCATGTTCCTTGCTCCAATGACGCTTTGCCATTCTTTCGAAACGGAAGCCAAATCAGCCCAGCGCGGATTTTTGAGGTCGACTATCGTGTTTAGAATCATGCGGCGGATCTCTGCAGGGAGAGATGACCACCTAAGGAACCCTGAGCTTCGGAGTCTCATGTTGTGCTGGTGAATCGAGTTGGTGGAAAGTTGAAGAATAATTCACGACAATTACTGTGCAGTTTTATAAGGGTTGAGATCAAACCTTATCACCGTGTCACCCTGGCAATAAATCAAAATTATACATTTAAAGAAAACATACTCTTGATAAACTTTAAAGATTGATGATCAAGGTCTGCAATACATCGACGGCATTATTTTAAGAAAATAAATCGAATTTGATGAAATAACCAATGTCCGAAATGAACCTGACAGAAGAAATGGTCGAGAACAATTTCTCGACAAATGTGACATGCAAAATCTCAACATGCATTGGTAATGTATAAGCAAAATCTCTTGATGGTTTTCTACAGCCCGAGCATTGCCAAAACCATTTCTACCACGACCGTGACCGATCCGACGGGTCGCGATTCTACAAAAGAGTCCATCGACACCTCCGGCTACAGCCATCGTTCCGTTGAATTTGCGATGGATCTGCAACTGTAGGATCTTGACAAGTTCATCATCTGTGTAGTCCTCGAATTTCATCTCGATAGGGAAGCGACTGGGGATGCCAGGGTTGTGCGCAAAAAATGACTCCATCTCTTTGTTGTAGCCAGCCAAAACGAAGATGATCTTACCGCGAGAGTTCTCGACCTCGGCCAATAGGTAATCGAGAACCGCTTTTCCACCAGGACTGTTACCTGATGAAAGCTGGTATGCTTCGTCTATGAAGACACATCCTCCGCCATTATTGTTGACTTCCTCTATAAGCTTTTCACACCCAGAGACACCCGTGTTGGCCAATTTCGATCCAGTGACTTCTTTGAAGCAGCTACCAGCAACAGCCCCAACAGAACTCAGAAACTCTGCGTAAATCCTGGCAGCAGTTGTTTTGCCTATCAAAATTGGTCAGTCTCTTCATTATCGCCATATAAGGGCTCAAAAGGAAACTTACCTGTCCCTGGATGGATTACCAAGTAGCGAGCAACACTACCTTTCGTCTCCGAGTGAAAACCCTTGACGTATCTTAGTGTCGACGGTAGACTTGATGGACAGTAACTGATCTTTGACTGATTCCAAACCAATCATTCCCATCAATTTGTCCAAAGCAGCGTTACGCGCACCCTCGATCTCCTTCATGTGTTTCCACTCAGAAGCAGCACTCGAAACAACATCAAATTGTGGAGCAGAGTCCTTCGGCGGTGGTCTGTTTGCCTGCGCTGCTTCCAACTTGGTCTTGATGGCCTTGGCCTGACGTAAAGCCTCAAGCTCTTCTTTCTTTTGCTTGACCTCGTCCGCTTTCTCTTTCTTTTCTGACTCATACTGAGCGGTTCGACGGAGATGGTGGATCTCATCATCGATCTCTTGCAACTGCAGCCGGTATTTGTCTTGCTGCTCTTGCCGGGTCTTTTCAATGTCTAAGTCCTGCTGTATACGACGCCGATTGTCTTCATCCTCTCTGGTACATGCTTTGCAACTCTTGGAGTTGTCTCCACAAGGTACCTTGGATGTGTGGCTTCTGGCGCAGGTCCTGTCGATCTTTGCGAAGCACTCGACCTTCGAATGGTCCTGCACTCGATGGCAGCGTCGATTGCAAAAGTGTTTCCCACAGCTCAGAGCAGCACCACTATATAAATTAGAAGGATGATGTAGTCAAGAAAGCCTAAACATACCAAGGTTTTGCGCACCCACCATCGGGACACATCGTATCGAAGTCTTCGGGGGTCTACAAAATCATAATGACGTTTGGATGTTGTTCGCAATTTACTGGAACACCATCAAATAGAGAATCTTTTCTCTTTAGTATATAAAAGTACTGCGTCCACATTTCTCCTCCTTTCTTGCTCTTCGTGAACGTCTCCATGTTGCCAAAGAGAATCATGCCATTTCGCGCTCGCGATAGGAGCACAACAAGTCGTTCGCGAGCATAAAGAAGTCCGATGTCGCCAGAGGTGTTACTGCGCGTGAGTGAGACAATAACGATATCGCACTCTTCTCCTTGGTAGTTATCTATCAATGTTAGCTTGGTTCTGTTCCTGGTCGATAATGAAATAAGTGTATGATTTTAGGGGAGTTCAGCCAGAGTTAGATTAGTTCCGCCCCTGAATAAAGCACTTACCGATGGTCGACAAACGTAGTGATTTCTTGTTCACCTTCGCCGCTGCTGGCGTAATCAGCCCTGCGCGCAGCAAATCGTGCGAGTCAATATCGCCCAGCACGGGATCAGTTTCCTGTCGCAGAGTTTCCTTGAGTAGGAACAGCTGGCCGAGATATGGCGTAAGAACAACCATGTTCTCGGTTTTGTATCCGTTCTGCGAAAGAAATCGTACCATTTTGAGAACCATCAAAGCCTCGTGCGTATTTCTCTTGGTGGCTTTGGCGGTGGGGTCTCGACTGTCGTTTACATTGTCCATGGTATCTTCGCGCTTTTCGTGGCGAACAAACGTGACCCGAGATTGGAGCCCTCGAATCGAGTCATGTTTGAGAGTGGAAGTCACGTCTTCCAACTCAGGGTATGCTAGTATACGGGGATATTGCGATATATCTGGGTGGCTGCGATGCTGTTCTTCAAGTGCTGTAAAGTGGCGACCTTGGGTGATAAGCCTTTCAAATAAAGAGACATTCAGATCATATCCCTCTCCTTTTTCCTTTGTTAGAGTATAGTTCCCGACCTTCGGTCTCAACTGTTTGTGATCGCCGATGAGAATGAGTTGTTTGACAGAGGCACTCATGGCGGTGATGATATGCGCTTCAAGGATTTCTCCCGCTTCTTCAACGAGAATAACGTCAGGAGTTGCCGTTTCGATAATAGATTGATACATTGCCGCAGCAGTAGTCTTACATCCAATGATTCGCTTATCCTTGAGCACTCTTCGACTTCGCTCGTCGAGTATACTTTTGATCTTGGCTTTAGTGTCGTTGAGTCTCCAGCTGAGATCGACAAAACTGGCAATCTGGTCTTGTCGAACGTTGTGAGCCCAGTCATGATGAAGTTGTGTCCTTGATTCGTGCAACAGATCCCAAAGGCCACGAGAGGAAGGTCTGCAATTGTCTTTAGCCGTTCTAGGATAGGCTCATACGCGAAGGTAGCGGTGCCAACGATCAAAAACTTGAGCTGATCTTTGATGGGACTCTGGAACGCTGTCAGAGCGGACTTCAAGCCAGAGTTGTCCGTGAATCTGAGTCCGACGATAGGTGGTGATTTTAATAAGTTGGTGTCATTTCGCACGAGTGATCCAAACGCGATAATCTTGTCGTTGTAGCAGAGTGCGCCAAAAGAGTCATGCTTCATGAAATGCTTCGAGTTGGCAAGAAAGGCTACTTTTTTGTCTCTGGACATATTGCGAGGGAATTTCACGCCTTGGCCACAGGCCACGAACAGGCTGTAAGGGTGAATGTGTCGCATGGTTGTGTTGTCAACCTCAATGTTGACAAGCTTCATCTGACCAAGTGCAAATGGTTGGCGCTTGCTCTTCTTCCGGCCTATGGCAGTTTGAAGGTCCTCTCGAAGCTACGATAGCATGTCTTCGCGGAGTAAACGGAAAAGCCATTCGCGGTAAGTGTGACTTCGCGTATCCATCGGTGTGTCAAACACCTCTCCGAGTCGTTGGATATATGGAGGGTCGGTAGAGGTGAGCTCGTCACTTGTGGGATAAATACAGATTTGTCTGAAATTGGCATGATCGTTATCATGGCGTCCTCCAGGAGCGACGCCGCTCGTTACAAGTCCCGGCTGAGAAAATATCTTGATGATCTGCTGTTCTCCCTTGGTGATAGCCCAGAAAGACTTAATGAGCTTGGCAGCTCGTGAACCCGATGAGTCTTTGACTAGAACTATAACGGGCAGTAGAGATGGGAGTGTGAAAATCGTCAATTGAGTTAATGAGGATGAAGAGAGGTGAGATGGAGAAGAAATAATTTGAAGTAAAATGGAACGTCAGGTTGACGTTCTGTGAATATGAATGTGAATGTGAATGTTAGAAGACTTCACTCACTCTGGGCTGTGAATGAAGCGGCATCCCACAGCCTGCCTGCCCAGGATCAATCCAACCATAACCGCCACGATGCGTGTTACACGCCGAACTTATGCACGGGACCGACAAGGCTTTGTTGTGCGATGAAGAAAACCGCTTCCAATTCGTCATGAGACCAGGTTTTGGAGGGCTGATGGGCCTCCCACATATGCAATGCAAGTCGGGCGACGTTGGCAATCAACGTCGGCTACGAGTGATGATGATGATGATTATAATGATCAGACCATTCATTCATCAATCTTGGCTGTTGGTCCCCTTATTACAAACTGATTGTATTCGAGTGAATCGATTCGTGTTGGGCAGATTGGGAGACTCAAATCAAGACTTCACAGCCTACTTCCGGTCGCAAACCGGGCCAACAATGCGCAGCAAGTGTAATTAATGCAAGAGGCCGACCACTATCATCATACTTGATTTCTTCTGTTGGTCTCATTTAAAAACTACTCAAGTCAACAGGTTCAATCTCTCATCTTCAACCTTTGACACTCATACTCAGACTTTCGTCTTGCTTAACCAGTGTATCTGTCTTGACCATGAATCGCGGGCGAAGAGGTAACAGCGGTTGTTTCTCAACCGCAAATGGACAGTATGTAAACATCTCTACAGCCCGTCCGCTCGGAGATATAATCGAGCGTATCACAAAGGACAGTCTCTCCAGCACTGGTGTTCGCGCAGAGATCGACAACGTCCAATTTGTCGCATCCTATAACTGGCTTGCATCTCCGACCCCCAAGATAATAATCCCAGGTATGACAAGTATCCGATTGGAAAGCGCCTCTAACATCTATAGGTGAGCCTCCCCGATGGACACCACTCGAGGGCTCCAAGCAACTGCCTCACGATTCTGGTGATTACTATCGCGACATCAACGCCGCTTCTTACCCCAAGCATCCCTTGGAGCCTGCCATTGTCTCGGTCATGAAGATGCATCCAGAGCCCATGCCCGTCAATATTGTAGCATGCGGAAGCTCAATCGGGAACCTGCTACGTTTTGTCAGAGGGGTCGACCTGGACCACTGCTTTCGCATTCTCGTCGAGAGGGTTGGCGACACTATTCATCTCATTCGCAGAGAGGACTCGCCTGATCAGACAATCAACGGTATCCGGGGATTTGGGCACACATTTCCTGAAGCATACACTACTTGGGGTCCCACAGCCAAGCGGTCAAAGACTCACCAAAGAATCATTTCCTACCGCTTCGCCGGTTATGATCTACTCGTCCGCTTCGAAGGTGATGGGTTCCTTGGTCCTTTCGTACCCAAGAACAGCGCCAACTCCAGCGATACGAAGTCCGACACAAATGGCTTGGGCCAGATTGAAGATCTTGGCGTCAGTGACTCACCGGTAGACATCAGTGGTAACCTTGTCGTCTTGGACGGTGGTGAGAATGTCCCCCAAAGCAGTATCTTCGACTTGAAGACACGATCTGTATTTTCTCGCAATAAGGATCACCTCGTAGATCAACTACCACGTTTGTGGATTTCCCAGATCCCGCAATTCCTCCTCGCCTACCACAAGAAAGGTCTATTCCAAGAAAGAGATATCGAGATCAAGAATGTGAAATCCGATATCGAGGAGTGGCAGGATCAGAACCAGCTGTCACTCAATCGTCTTGCTTCCCTCTTCTACACCATCATCGACAACGCTCGAGCATCCGACGAAGGCAAGTTAGAGATCGTCTGGTCTAAAGATGGCTCTCTTGAGATTCGAAAACAATTGCCGGACGCAGGAGACGTCCTATCAACACCAGTGAGGAAGCAATGGGGGGCTTGGCTAGGAGCTGGGAATGCAGAGAAGGCCGATCTGGGAACCTCACAGCTTTGGGAGGATTTCATGGCAACACTCTCAGACAGTGATGATCAGAGTGACTACGCTGCCTGTGATGCTGAGTGTGGCTACTGCGGGAAGTGTAAGTAGTAACGGGGTATCTGGACAGCATAGGGCGACATCAGTCTCCAGTTGAATTAGTATGGAGTCATGAACCATGGACGCACTACGTCGACGTTTTATCGAGCAACTGTAATGTAGTTTAGGAACAAAGCACACTCAAATTGGACACGATAGACCACAAATGTAGTGAAGCGTATATGTTCCGTCACTCTCCTCTATCAAATATCGGGGACGGGAAATCATTGTCTGTCTCACTCATAAGGCTCGACCTAAAGAAAGTGTGGTATGTCTGTGATGGTTGCCCGATTCTGCCTGAACCACCTCTTTCTACTCAAAGTCGCATATGTTTCAACCTCACGTAAGCCTCCACAGAGTGACTGCACCAAGTCGCTTTACAACCATTGTCAGTTGATCCGTCCCGCTGGGTCTTTGTTCCTCCCCAGGACTGGCGCTGCCTTGGCGGTTCTCAATTCACTTCTTTATCCCAGGTTCCACCATGGATGACCTGTCATTAGCCACTGAACGTTTGATAAGCCAAGCTCAAGGATTGTCGGCCTTGACTGGCCTAGTGAAGCTTGAGCCGGGCAACAAGATATTTTTAGTCATGGGAACGACCAGAGCAGGTAAAAGTTCATTTGTGGGTGAATGCACCGGGAATGATGTTACTGTTGGTCACGGGCTTTACTTGTGTATGCCGCACTTTTCTTTGTCTACAAGACAGTGTTTTGACAGTTCTGCAGGTACTCAAGGAATAGATGTCTTCAGCTTCACCACAGAGGGAAGGAAAATCTACCTTGTCGATACTCCTGGATTCAATGATACAGATCGATCTGATACTGAGACTCTGGAAATTCTTGCTTCGTATCTGGGGGCTACATATGCAAACGGCACACGAACTCATGGCATCGTCTTACTGCATCCCATCACGAACAATCGGATGGCTGGTTCCAGTCTACGCAATATCAATATGATCAAGGCTATTTGTGGATTTTCATCTTACAGCAGTCTTGCAATTGCGACAACCATGTGACCCAGATCAGGTAGCTTCTCAGAACTATCGTGTCTCCAAAATCGTGAGGAGGAGCTGGTGGAAGATCAGAGATTCTTTGACGAGCTTATCAACCGAGGCGCGAATCTATTTCGCCATGCCGAGAACTGTAGTGCTAGAGACTCTGCGCGCAACATCATTGCACATGTCGCTTGACGGTCCGATACTCGCGCACAAAAAGTTCTTCGCCTACAGCGTGAAATTGTTGATGAGGGTAAGGCTGTTGGCGACACCAAGGCAGGCATTTCTGTAGCCCAAGATGTATACAAGCTTCGCAGGGAGAGTAATGCACGGCTTCAACAGCTCAGAGGGGGAATGAGACAGCTGTCCAGCTCAGACGCTACTCACAGAGCTCAGTTACGAGAACTGCGGACCGAGCTTGAAGAGAAACGTGCTCAGCCCGACCATAACAGAAGGGCTTTGGTGAAAACTATGATAGAACTGCATGCTGATAAACAACGATATTGGGAAAACAGGATGGATGATCTAACACGAGACTTTGAGAACCAACTTGCCGAGAAAGAGGAGGAGTTGCAGGATATGGAGGACTCTATGCCTAGATTACACGCTAAGCGAGCTAGCAGATCTGCGCGGCGGTCGAGACAACCAAAATCTAGTCTTCCGCTAGAAGATGTGGACGTGGACGAGGAACAAGCAATAGTCAATCATACCAGAGAGGAAGTTCAAGAGATTCGCAACTCGTACCAGAATTTTCAAAGCCTGAACAGCCCTTAGGATATCGTCTGGACCAATACCCATAACCATGATCATGGACGTAGTCCTCTCCAGAATCAGACTCAGAGTCGTACTGAGAGTCAGAGTCATAGCCGTACTCTTCGTCACCATATCCAGCAGGTACAGGGTACTCGGCATGCATAGGATATCCGGAAGGCGGAGGATTTGCAGCAGGCACTGGATAGCCGTATCCAACAGGCGTTGGATATGCTGCAGGTGCAGGATATGTAGCAGGGACAGGATACCCACTAGCAACAGGATATACAACAGGCACGGGATATCCCACATGAACTATCTCTGGATCCTGATTTCGTTCCCGATCTCTGTGTCCCTCCTTTTCTCTCTTTGATAAGCTCGCTTTGGACCTCTTGACCAGCCGATGTCTAAATTAGGCTTCGCTTCTCATCGAAAATCTGTTTCTGCAAGGCTGTGACTATTAGTTGGTCATGGCCAGAAAGAGAGTTGACAATCTTCCTGGCAGATTCGCTGGTGTTATGTTATCGATGATAAGAACTACCTTTAGACAACATCCAGCCCCAAGATTCCGGTGTATTCTTGAGTTCAGACTCTCGCATCTTCGCTTCGGTAGTACTCGTCACCGCGTCCCACATCATGGTAGCAAGTACCACCTTCTTCAGGGCATCCTTCACATACAGCTGCTTGAAGGTGACCAGATTTGTCTTTGCTGAACCTTCCATGCGTATGTCGGTTATCCGATGCAGGTATATGATTCCATGAAGTAGGTCCTTCCTTTTGTAGGCTTTTACAAGATATCTTGCGATTATCTCAAGAACTTCGGAGTAACTTCTGTCAGTGTAGTCGAATCCTGGCGTATCAATGAGCCAGACTGTGCGGTCGGGCGACATCTTGTAAGGGAACAACGCAACTTCCGGCGTACCTGCATTTGTAACTAGTTGTCAGCGGTGAACCCCAAATGAATATCATGAATTGACTTGGATTGACTTACAAGCGCTAAGATCGTGGCCGACTTTGACTGGTCTGCCAGAACAGGCCGAGATGAACGAACTCTTGCCCGAGCCCGTCATCCCCATGATCGCAATGAAGATGTCGGTCGCCCTATTGTAAAAATGTTAATGAACAAGTAAAAGGAATCAAAACGCAGCGGCACTCTACTAACCTGGGGGCTCGACTGCTACTGGAGGCTGGGTGCCGTAGACCTCCTCGAAGAACGTCCTTTTTGGCTTTAGTGATCATATCATTGAGTATTATATATTATAATTACTGCTAGACATGGTTATTTCCAAAGGGACTGATTTTGGTAGTGCGGCGCTTGGGTCGAGCCTGAGGGAAATGCTTACTTGAAGAACAGTTCGGAAAGATAAGAAAATTGATTCAGAAATCTTCAGTGTATATTCTACTCCGTGTTCTGAACTCTTGATAGCGAGGTAAATCGCTAAGAAGGGTAAGATGTATTGGGCATGAGGATATCAGGCTGTGGGATGGCGCATTCAGAACTTGATAGAGCAACCAGCCTTGATGCGAGAAGGGTGGGATAATTCTATGATAGGCTAGGCTCTAAGCATGTGATACTGTCGTGGCTCCATTGAACAGATAACCAGTTTTACAGCTGGTGGTGTAGGATATCTTTAGAACGTGTTGCGTGCGTACTCTTGGTGGTTATTGTGAAAGGGGTCACATTCGGGCTACGACATTAACTGGCCCGTGTGATAAGACTCCTCGTTGATAATGACGCTGTACGTCTAATAAGCCCTGAGTTAGTCAATCGTAATGACTACCTATAGAGAATGCAACATGCTACGGAAATATAATATATTAAACATGATATAAGCTCGATGTAAAACCATTTAAGAGTGGTGTTTTCTTGGGTAATAGTGGAGAAAGCAGAGCCGGGCTGTTTAGCTGTGCTTTGTATTGTGTGATATCAAGGTTCCTTTTTATGCCTTGCATTTTTTAGTAATACAGCTGTGAGTATAGCAAAAGTGTTAGACTTTAGTATTTGGCTTTCAAGATCGCGTTACAAACCTTTGATCACAAGATGTAGGGCATATAGAGCAACCTCATTCTCACACAGAAATCCCGATGTATGATGAGAAGGTTTGAGTCTCGGTTTAGAGTTAATTTCTCTTATACAAATCATGTTCGTTCCTTCAACTCTGGATTGATTGCATCCTTTATTTCCATCCTTCCTCCACAGATTCCTTTCACCACCGCCACCATGACTAACTGGTTGTCTTTGCCACCGGAGATACGCAACATCATTCTCTCTTAACTTTCACGCCTCAGGAATACAGGAGTTTATGCCTCTGTCTCCAAAGAATGGCGGCGCTTCTTGGAGAAGAAATTTTTTAGACACCTCAAGCTTCACCCAACTTGCCTCGGGTTTCTCGATCAACTATCCGAAGAAAGAACGGCGCAAATTGATCATATTTGGCTCAACATAGAGCTCGGGAGTTACACTTGTAGAGCTTGCCGCAAGTGGGAGTCGCTGACGCAGTCCTACTCGAACGACCGCGTCATACTGGGCGCCGTCGCCAGATTGTTCTCGATCCTCGCAAAATGGAATCATGAAGAACGATACCTGACGTTGGAGCTGAATACCTACTCCCCAAGTGACTCGGAGCATTGGTTCAAAGATTGTTACTTTGGTGCTCCTAGCGAAGACAAGTTCGAGGTCGTCGCTAAGCCCAAAGACTTTCATGATCCGGGTCACGGATGGTCCCATGGCCGTATCGTGGAACACCCCCCGGACAAGGCACTAGGAAGGCCATTTGTACCATCCGAAAGTCTTAACTTCGAGAGGGATGGGGGGCTTCCTTTGGTCGCGGCGGTTACAAAGTTCGTGCTTCGGCGGCATTGTCGCCGTCAACTAAAACCATCGGCTTTGTTACAGCTTTGGTCAAAACTTCCGCGGCTAACCGAAATTCAGTACGAGCTGTGGCAGTTATCTGAAGGTTTCTGGCAGCTACCTTGGGATTCTTTCTATGAGGAAACGATTATCAAGCTTCCCAGAAGTATTGAAAAGGTCACGATATTTGAGGACTTCAACGAGAATTACCTTGACCTGTTCCAGCTTGGTCGAGGACCCGATCGACAATTTAACCCAGAACGGGTTCGTCGACCGAGTCCTGGTGTGGGAGCTGCATTCGCTACAAGCCGAGAGCTAGAGCATCTTTCAGTCGCATTTCTTGTCGATGCTCGTCATTTCTTTGATGCCTGTGAGCCGCAGTGGCGATGGGACAAGTTAAAGTCTCTCACTTTGACCTCCCGAGTGATGTGCAAGGACGAGCCCGTCGAGACCAATAACCTCTTGATGACAGCAGCACGCGTTGCACAGAGTATGCCCAACCTCGAGACGATGACCTTGTGGAACGGCTCAAGAGGAGAGGCTTGTTCTTTCACATTCTGTCGCCGTCGCCAAGATAGATATGCCTCCATCGCCTGGCGAGGGACATGGGAATTGGCGTTAAGTCCGACGCTAAAGGCGGCTTGGGGTAGAGTGAACAGAGTTGAAAGTTATCTTTTGACAGATGAGATTCGCTCACATGGGGAAGCGATTGAGTGCCTAGGGCTACACTGTGTGGTTGATAGTATCTCTTTGCAGCAGATAATCGCGGAAAATAGTCAGGGTTAAGACGGGAAGATGTGTCGTGCTGGAAATATGCCAATGCAACACAAAAGGGTCCTCAGAATATCAGAAACATTAGCCGCTAGCAGTATATGAGATGAAAGTAGTAGGTCCGTCTATTTTATTTAGACTATTTAGACGATAGACTATTGAATTTCGTACTCTAAGATAGGCCAACTTTTCTGCTACCAACCGGAGGGGTTTTGCACGTAATCGTGCATCATACGAGAAGATCTCTTGACGTCTGCGGTGCTTTAAATCCTGGTGGACTCCGACATTTCTTTCCGGGTAAGATTTTCGACTGCTTCTTGCTTGGTAAATTATTTGCATAAAGGAGGATTCTCCGCATCCAATTTACGTCGTGCGTCTGTCCGACCATATCAAGACGAAGAGAGGCTTTGATATCTGGGGTTCGTTTTCGTATAACCGACCACAATTGAAATTTATCCCTTCACGCTTTCCCTGTATCTTCTTCCCTCATTTCAACTCGGGACCGCATCTAGAGGAAAAGAACAGAGAACAGAGAACAAAGAATAGACGATATGTTCCCGGCAAGATATCTCCGCTGGCATTTCGCCATCATCGGCTTGTTAATAACCACAGCTTTATGCGACATTCCCCGTGATTCTTTCCGCGAGAGGTGTCTAGCCCTCCAACCCGCAAGGCTCATCCGTAATTCGACCCTGACGCGCCAGGAATTCGTCTTGGCTGGCACAACATTGGATTTATCCGACAACGTGCCATCATGCAACCGTCGCTCCCAACGTGTCACAGTCGACCTCTGTCGAATCGCTCTCCATATCCCTACTTCCGAACGGTCTAGCATCAGCTTCGAGCTATGGCTGCCACATAAATGGGAGGGAAATCGATATCTTGCAACTGGCAATGGCGGCGTCGATGGATGTAAGAATTCTGCCTATTGCGGCACGGCAAGACCAAATCTAAACATTTGGGCCAGGTATCAAGTACGAAGATCTTGGATATGGTACATCAAATGGCTTCGTTACGATGGGCACCAACAATGGACATAATGGCACCACGGCAATCACAATGTTGAACAATCCCGACGTCATCAAGGACTTTTCCTACAGAGCGTGAGTATAGCCTCCATCCATCACAATCACATCAGCTGACCACCCAAGACTTCACACGGGCACCGCATCCGCGAAGAAGCTGATCAAGTCCCTCTACGGTAAATCGTCTGCGAAAAACTACTACATTGGTTGTTCGTTGGGCGGTCGCATGGGAGTCAAAGCTGCAGAGGCATACCCCGAGGACTACGATGGCATCGTGGCCGGTTGCCCCGCTGTTGACTTTAATAACCTTCAAGGACAGAGAGCCATGTTTTATCCTATCACTGGCAATACAACCTTTGCCAACTACATTCCTCTGACCACTTGGACTGGCCTCATTCACAATGAAATCTTTGCACAATGTGATGAGATTGACGGCGTCCAAGACGGTATTATCGAAGTCCCAGAAAGGTGCATTTTCAACCTAAAACACTACTCTGCAAAAGCTCTCAGACCAGCAACTGCCTCAACTCGGCCCAGATAAAGCAGCTGGAAATAATCTACGCCTCGTACACATACCCAAACGGCAAACTTATCTTCCCATGTATGAACCCTGGTAACGAGCTACAGGCAGTGTCCAAGCTCCTTGATGGCAAACCGTTTGACTATTCAGTGGATTGGTTCAGTTATGTCGTGTACAACGACCCTAAGTGGGATGCCAATACCTACAGCTTTGAAGACGCTCGAAAGGCTGACCAATTGAACCCTTCTAACATACGTACCTATCCCAAATCACTTCCAGCTTTCAGAAAACGTGGCGGTAAACTGCTTAGTTACCACGGCGGCCAAGACAATCAGATCACGCAGTCCAACACACATCGTTTCTGGGATCGCATGGCATCAGCTTATCACAATCTACTCGATTACTACCGCTATTTTCCCATATCAGGCATGTTCCATTGCAGTACAGGTCCCGGTGCCTGGGCTATAGGACAGGGTGGTGGTGCTCCAGCTGCCGGGGTCCCGTTTGACCCTGAGTGTAACGTGCTGGCAGCCATTGTGGCTTGTGTTTAGAAGGGAGATGCACCTGAAGTTCTGACGGGTACCAAGTTTACCAACGACACCTATACTGAGGGTGTTGACTTTCGTCGTAAACATTGTCTATACCCCAAGACGTAGACATACCTTGGTGGGGATCCCAAGAAGGTTACAAGTTGGCGGTGTAGATAAGTGCCATCCATATATTGTAAATCCTTAACCACAATCTTATAGTCGCTCATTCACGTTGAAGAGAAGCAGTCGCAGTGGTTCTGAGATCTATTGATCTTTCAAGAACTCGCTACTTGTTAAAGTACTTCACACACTCAGCCATCTCTTACTGGCAGCATAAATGGAGATGTGTGCTAACAGGAGACTTAAACTGTCATTTATCGCTATTGTCCTTTTAGACTTTTCAGCGGCGTAGTAAGAAATCCATTGTTTTACTATCTTCAACTATCAAGCTCAGGGCTAACCATGATAGAAATTCGCTCCGGAACACCAACTGTCTCACAAGCAATTCCCATAACCACAATAATAATCTGCGCAAAGCGAACATCTCCTGTAAAGTAGAGACGTCCCCGTCGATCTGTAAATATCTCATCCCTTACCTGCTCTCCGTTACGGTGTTTGAACTCAATATCGGATATCCTGCCGTGCGAATCAACCATAGCTTTCAGACGGACATCGAGGTGTTCGCTTTCGACTCGGAGATCGCCTGGAAGGCCATTGTGGTAGATTTCGATATCGTTGATATAATATGGTTCTTGGTGGACATGAGTGCTGTTTATATTGGAGGACATAATGAAGAATGTTGTTGTGTAAGTAGTAATCGAGGTAGCAGAGATCGTTGGGTATGTTGCAGGAAATGCCGATGGAGACACATTATTATAGTTAGAAAGAAGTGCTGGTTATCTGTATCAATGCGAGGGTTTTGGCTGTATTTATTAACTGTGACAAATAACATACATTAATCAACGACACTTCGTCACCCCCCTCATACTCTGCCCATTAGGGTGGGTGAGAAGAAAGGTTAACCTCCTAAGTCTTGGAGTCTTGTAACAAATTCAAGAAACTGGTCTGAATAGTATGGCCTGGCCGATAATTTCGTCGCTGATGCTTGCAGTGACAAATTCTCCTGATACCCTGAGGTCACCTACAAACGGTCAATCGCGCAACATGCTCAGGATACTGTTGGGCAGGGAAAAACATGTTAAACTGAAAACTTTCCAGACCAGCAGATTCGACGGGGCTCTAGATAGGTCGTGGAACAAACTTTGGTGGAGGAATCCAAGCTGTGCACTACCAATGTTCCTTCGATTCTTCTAGATACCTACTACCTGCCTACCTGTCTATCTAGGTAGGTAGGTAGTCACTTACGATGGTTCTCCCATTACCAACCCGAGACACCGTGAGAAGGTAACAGCCGGGCAGAGCAGGCTTTGGCAGTCACTTAGTTCTATCATTTTTTGAAAGACAAACACCAGAAGAAGAAGCCTTTATGATTTTGCATACTGTATAAATTGCCAAAAAAACAGAGCCTGTACCCACAGCGAAACAGACAGATTTTGTACAATATCCAGAAATACATGTAGGTAACAAGACAGGTACGGATACCTGGACTTCTGTTGCGCAGTGTGACGTCACCGATCTTTCCGGCATGATGCTTCAGTACAGACAAGGCACGTTCAGTGGGTCTAAAATCTTCTTAGACATTCAAATTAAGTCTACATGCCCGACCCTATACTTCCTTCTTCCTCTCCATCCTATTCTCCATGCCCCAGATTGGCCTTGGTCAGGCTTGTACGACAAATCTTGGCAGAAGAGGACAAACGGAGAAATATTCAGGAGGCAGAAGCAAATCTTGACAAGATTAGTGTTTTCCAAAGGCGTTGCCAGTTGTCTCGTTGGTTCGGTGGTCAAGATGGCTGGCTAATCTACGGTCCAAGATGCCGCCTCAACTATGGAGTACCTGGGCAGTGGGCACTAACTGCCTACTCACCCTTGCTCGACCCTTGATCTACAGTCAATAAAACCCTACTGGGAAGTCTACAGGTTGTAGAAAACGTTTGTGCCACGCAATTGTCTCGAAATGGTGCACATGAACGTTTCACCCGGCGCGGATCGTAATGTGATGAACATCTCACTTCATGGGATGGAAAATAGGGATCAACCAATACCGAACAAGTCTGACGCGCGCCAAAAACATGCTCCTTACACATCCGACGCGAGCCATTGATGAAGGAAGTCTGGGGAACAGAACGAGACCAATTTAGCGTCAAGTCATACTCAAAGCCAAGCTTTTCAACTGGGAAAGTGGGTGATTGTCAAACCGAAACGTGGGAATGAGATCGACAGGACCAGATTGGAAAAGCTTTTTTCTTTTTCTTTTTACAATCCACAGGATCCGGATCGAACAGCCGATACAATACAGAGAGTACTACTAATAAGGTCACATTGGACTTATCTTATGTACAGTTGGTTATGTACTTGTGACTTACGTGATTTGCAACCCCGCCTTACGATTGAGACCATTACGCAAGCTCGTTGATGGAGAGTTTTATCGGAACTGAAGGAATGGTCTGGATCCCGGGTAGTGAGAGTGTGTGGAGCGGAGGTTTGAGTCGATTTGGAGTGGGGGGGGGGGGGAGGCCGGGGGCAAAAAAGGGTGAATTATTTTTTTAGATTTTGGGGTGGGACTTTTTTAGTC